>AYEL01056851.1:0-33606 GCA_000484575.1 Olivierus martensii | reverse complement strand
TTCGGTACCAGCCGGACAGAGGCCACTCTCACCCGATATCGACATTAAAATTGTCAAGATCGCTAAGTTACGATCAGGTGAGAAGTGACGTCTTCCAGCAGGCCCTAGCCCTTGGATCCCACAGTAGTGGTGGGAAAATAACTTTTTCATAACAAATCACATGGGTAAACTGCTTTGTTTAACCAACCTTTTCCTAACTTTTGTGATTTTGGTCGGAAAGTAATCTCAACGTTTGGTAGTAGGCCCTACTTATTTGTGTGAAAAGTGCATTTTCTAACATGAAGATAGTTAAGAATCAATTCAAAACCTGCCTTAGAGATTCTTCTTTAATAAAAATGGATGTACATATCCAGCCCTTGTAATGATGTTGCCCGCCCTTATTTATCATATTAAACAGGTACATACTATTTTTATATTTTTTAACTGTTTATATTTTATAACTTTTTGTTAACATGTTTATTGGATGCAATCTGGTAAATATAATTTTGTAATAAGGTTTGTTAATCTGGAAATAAAATTGATTTCCAAAAAGGGTTATATTTATGCGTTCCGTTTGTTGAGACAATAGTGTATGTATCAAATACCAAAGCCTCACCCCTTTTGTAACTGCGGCTCTTTATATCTCTAGTAAACACGGCTATGGCCCTCGGGTTCATTATAATTGGACAGCTCTGTTATAGCTGAATGGGTCATTAGACCATCGTGGAATAAAAATAGGTGTGTAGGTAGGTTTTCTGAAGACAGAAGTATAGAAGCTCTTACTAGAAATAGTAATGTCAACATCCAAAACATGTATGTTGGTAGCAGACTGTTGTTCTAAGTTGATGTCCAGTCCAATGGAATCATTCTTAAAAAGGGCCATAATAGAGCTTATGTCAGTGAAACTATCACAGATAATGAACAAACCGTCAACATATCTCCTAAAGAATTTAGTGTTAGTGCATAAGGTAGAAGATACCTGCTGCTCACAATTCCTTACAACAAGCTCTGTTATAACACCGGCCATAGGGCCACCAATGGGAACACCCTTAGTTTGTCTATAGTAACGATCACCATACTTTAAGAATGAATTATAAAGTATGAGGTTGAAAATATCTCTTAAGATAGCAGGAGAGACATTCAGGTCATCAATATGTTCTAAAAGGAACCGATAAAGACATAGGCAAGCAGGTTTAATGCAGACAGATGGGAATAAACTTATATAGTCCACAACTACCATGACATCATCATCATCAGGATTATAACCAAAAAGATCCTGGATAAAGCTCGAGGACAAAGTTACCATAAAAGGGTAGGAGCTTAAAAATTGGTTGCACCATGTGGCCAATTTCTTTTTGAATGGAGTCAAGGGTGACAATGTCTTATAGATAACATGTTAACATAATCGTTAGCAGGCATGATGACATTCTTCTTTGTCTTGTCTTCACGTGTGCAGGTTAAACAATTGTCCTTAAGCCAGGCCTTCATACGTTCTACTTTCAGGTATAGTCTTCTTTGTTCAGCAGCTCTATGGGTGCGCTGATGACTTTTAAATACATTAGCAAAGTTTGTTCTTAAACATTGTCTTTCATCCAGTTGGACATGTGCCAAAAGAGGCTCAATAGACGGTGCCAAGTCTATCAGTTGATGTGGTTTATTAACCACACACATTGGTCCCAGACTGAGTACTTCCTGGATGTAAGACAGGATGGGAAGATCCATAATTAACGTTGCTGCTAGAAAGAGTGGGAGTTTATTAGGTCTACACTTGACTTGGTTCCTTAGGACCCATTTGAACTTCTTAATATAGATAGGTCGTAATAGTTGCTCATAACATTGTACCTTTAAGTCCATATCCAGAATCTGGGAACCAGAAATATTAGACTCTAGGAGAGAGGAATGTATATTAGCACAATGGTGTCAAATTTTAAAATACCTACGTCTTGTGTCAGAGATGGCGAAATTTAGACATCTTTTCTTCACTTGGCGTACTATGGTGGAACTTTTGACCGGTAGACAGATACAGTGTATGCTCATCGGAAACACATAATTAAGACGACACTGTTCCAAAAACAATAAAGATATGTGTGTTCGAACCAGTTTCTTACTTTGGTTTAGATAGTTGGATAACGACATGATGATAGCCAGCTCAGCTTAAAACATTAATAATACGAATGAACTTCCACTTAATAAAAGAATTATGAATCAAAACAAGCACTACTTAACAGTGGAAAAACCGAAACTTCAAAGAAGCGCTTTCGACTTTATTAAGTCATTTTCAGCTTACAAACCAAATATATAAAAGTTTAGAACATAAGAACAATATATAAAAATTTGAAATTCACGAGTGGAAAACGTAGGTAATACGTTAAAATACAACATTGGTTAATATACTAGCACAATGGTTTTCGTAGAATTTTGCTATTGTACTCATAATTTTTGTAATTATAATTTATCTTATAAGGATCAACACAGCACATTTAGCAGGACAAGATGTCACTTGGAGAATAAGCAGTTCTTTAGAAGTTTAGACTTATACTATTATAATTTATTTTATTATATTAGTATATTTTTCTTAATTTAATTATATTCTCTGCAATTATTTTTATTTTATGTATGTGCAATGTTGTATTTTAACATATTACCTACGTTTTCCATTCGTGAATTTCAAATTTTTATATATTGTTCTTATGTACTAAAATTTTATATATTTGGTTTGTAAGCTGAAGATGACTTAATAAAGTTGAAAGCGCTTCTTTGAAGTTTCAGTTTTTCCACTGTTAAGTAGTGCTTGTTTTGATTCATAATTCTTTTATTAAGTGGAAGTTCATTCGTATTATTAAGGGCTTTATTATTTTTAATGAAACTTAAATTGATATATCATATTTACTTTTTAAATCTAAATATGAAATAGAACTAATTCTTGATCAATTTTGTTTCTAAACAATAAATTTCCTTCAAATTATAATCGTATGATTAATTTAGTATAATAAGTACACTTTCTTACTAACCATTGGGACAGATTTTGATGTACGAATCTGTGCCATAAGATCTTGAATTTCATTAAAATTTTGCATAAAATTTAATAGTAGTGTATAAAAACGATGTGTATGCACATATCGAACAGAACACATTCGACACTTAATACTCATGTCAAATTTCCTTATCATATCTGGATCATCTTGTCCATATCTATATAATACAATAAAAAATTATAAAAATTAATGCTATAAATGAAAAAGTATCTTTTGATGAATTTACCTACTTAAATATATCAAAATGCAAAGCTTCTTCTCCTGATGTTATAAATCTTTCTGGATAACATTTTCCATAAGGTGTCATATCAACCAGTGAAATACTACCAAGTTTTCCTTCTGCTGAGATGTTTTTATCTCTTAAAGTTGTATGACAATTGAACATTGAAACATTGGCTTTTGCTATTTCATAATCCTGATTGCAAAGTATCAATGTAAGACTTCGAACTGCTATTTCCAATTTAGAATTAATAAGAATTATGCTTGAGTTCAAGGATTGAGCATTTTTCACCGCATCGAGAATTCTTTCATTATCATTATCTTTTATAATTGTTCTTACTGTGGATTCTGGTAGGTCAAACTTCTTTGCCAATTCACAAATTTTCATTCTGTTGTCAAAATCCTTGATAGTGTTAAATTTACATTCCAAAGATTTCATTTTCATTTTTTTTACTAGGTGCAGAAGAATCAGATTTACTTCATTTGGAGGACATAGTTTTTAAAGGTTTAGAAAACATATAACAAAACAATCTTAACTATCGTCTATCGTAGAATCGTAATCATGCACGTAGAGTTCATGCGAAATGCGTTCAATGCGTATCACAGCAAGATAGCATGCAACAGTGTTGCCAAATGAAAAAATCAAGAACCGCGTAACTTCAAGTTTGCGTAAGTCAAAGTATCGTAAGTTGGGGTATTACTGTATATGTTCAGAATAATGAGTAGAGCATAGCTGCACATTATGGTTTATCTGAAAAATCAATGGATGTTATACTGTAATTGAAAACTATAAAAACTTTTAAAGAGATATTACACAATAGCAAGTATATATTTTAATAGAAATCTGACACAATAATAATAAACATGATATTATATACATTAATAATTTTCCATTTGTTCTTTTTTAAATTTTAAAACATTTAAGATTTTGAAATATTGCTTTTAAGATTTCCAATAAAACTTTCTGTCATTATGCAACAAATAATAATAATTTGAAAATATCAAAAAAATCTAGTAGAAATTCTGAGGGCAATACTGTGACAAACAGCAATAATTGGCAACTTCCATACATATTCTCTATTTAGAAATGATAAGGAAATGAAATATGTCATTCAAATGCATAATCTATACAGGATTGAATTTCATAAAAATCTATTAAATAGTTCCATAATTATTATAGGAAAATGTCAGAAGACTGAACATCATCATTTTTAAATACGGTAATTGAAATTAAAGGATTAAATAATGTGGCATTGAGATTATCTTTAATGGAAGACTATCACTGCCAAATTTAATGAAAATTCTGTATATTAATTCAAAAGTTATTAGTGTGGGTCAGACTAAATGTACTTTGCTTGGAAACTGCAGTGGGAGACAAAAGTTATCAAGAATGTGATTCCAATGATTACACATAAAACAGAACCAGAAAATGAAGTAAAGAAATTTCTTGATGATATTCCAAGAATCATTGTATCATATAAGCAATGCAATGTTTGCCATAACAGGAATTTAACATATTATACCTAAAGAGAATATTTTGATGCCTATCTTAAGGGAAACTTTTAATTCCCATTGGTTATGTTATTGTTATCAAAATCATCTGAATTTATAATATATTGAGTTTCATTAACTACTGTCTATTTTAGTGTTATAAGCATTTCAAGAATTTTTAAAATTTTTCTGTTATAGTATAGAATAAGGATGGTGAACCTTTTTAAGGATGCATTCCAAAATTGGCTAAATTTTTATAAAATCTACCTCTCGTGCCAATTCTGAATACTAATTTAATTAAATACAATATATCAGCTCCAAATTTCATATGCTCAAAAAATTTGCCAGTAAGCTAGTTTGGGATGCATGCCATAGATTAATCATCCCTGATATAGATTCATCATCCTGATAATGGACAAATTACAAAGTAAATTCCCTATTTGCATAATTTCAGAGATGTGCAGATGCATATTTTTGTTTTAATTTTCATAAAATGCAAATAAAAAATTCATTAAACAATTTACTTTTAATTTGTTTAATGAACAATTACACAATTTAAAAGGTAATTAATTTACAAAAATTCATTTATGGTCTTAAATTTTCTTATCTATGCTAAAAGTATGCTTATAAATTTCAGTCATTCTGTTTATTAATATGTGCATTGATATATCAAATTTAAATATGATTTTAAATTACATGGAAATTTTTAGGAAGAATTAACTGTGTAACGGTACCTCTACTGATTATTTACAACATTTTTATTAAGTTTCAACAAGATTTGTTAAGGACCAATTCTTTATGGAACTGCAGAATACTTTTTTCATCATTTGGAGTAAAAAATGTTTTTAACTTTTTATATAAAAATATTGTCGTTTTAATTTCTGGTACTTTTTTGTCTATATTGACTTATCTAAGTATTCCTAAATGCATATTAAGATTATGGATAATTATAATGCTTTTAGATATTTAATTGTAGGGAATATTTATAAACTATATCATTCTATTAAGGGAAGAGTTATAATAGATGTGATGATAAATGATGTAAAAGAGAAGGGGCCATGCAAACTGTAAGGATATACAGTAAAAATCAATTAAAGTTTTGTATATTTAGGACTAAAAAAAACTTTTTTTTAGATTGTAGAGCTTTTCTTATAAAATGTTTATACTTAATTGTTTGAAGAGATTATAATACAGTATAACACATTTAGAAATATGTTTCTTATAAAATATAACGCATACAAAGTTTTTACTTCTAAGTTATTATATCTAGCTGTTTGAAAGTTTATTTAGAAATTAAAAAATATGTGTAGCAAAGTATGAGTGCAATGTAATTCCAATTTTCTACTAGTTTTTTTTTATTTTTATCTGTAAGAGAGAAAATTTTTAAGTTAGAATGGGAGGATTTACAACATTTTTATTAAGTTTCAACAAGATTTGTTAAGGACCAATTCTTTATGGAATTGCAGAATACTTTTTTCTACATCATTTGGAGTAAAAAATGTTTTTAACTTTTTATATAAAAATATTGTCGTTTTAATTTCTGGTACTTTTTTGTCTATATTGACTTATCTAAGTATTCCTAAATGCATATTAAGATTATGGATAATTATAATGCTTTTAGATATTTAATTGTAGGGAATATTTATAAAATATATCATTCTATTAAGGGAAGAGTTATAATAGATGTGATGATAAATGATGTAAAAGAGAAGGGGCCATGCAAACTGTAAGGATATACAGTAAAAATCAATTAGAGTTTTGTATATTTAGGACTAAAAAAACTGTTTTTTAGATTATAGAGATTTTCTTATAAAATGTTTATACTTAATTGTTTGAAAAGATTATAATACAGTATAACACATTTAGAAATATGTTTCTGATAAAATATAACGCATACAAAGTTTTTACTTCTAAGTTATTATATCTAGCTGTTTGAAAGTTTATTTAGAAATTAAAAAATATGTGTACAATGTAATTCCAATTTTCTACTAGTTTTTTTTTATTTTTATCTATAAGAGAGAAAATTTTTAAGTTAGAATGGGAGGCTAATTATAAAATATGCTAATTATAAAATAATAATCATTATTCATGGTAATCCATAAACTATATCACAAAAGACATAGGCATATTTATCAGTTGCAGTTCAAGAATTGTGGCATTCTGAATTAATTTAACTGATAGCATATCCATACTATTGATATGCAAAAAACGGATTGAAATACTATAAATCCAATTAAAAATATTGAATATGCAAAAATAAAAAAATTATTAAGAAATTAAGATATTTATTACAATTTTTAAACAACTATTTGATTTGAATTATTAATTAACAGTAAATTAATTTAAATTTTGGTTGCTTAAATCATTAACCAAGTAATTACATCTAAATCATAACAAATATTCAAATTTCTTAGTATTGCAATCACTTTGTTTTTTATATATTAGATGCTTTTTATTGGATAGCATTTATTTTTTAGATAAAAACAAATTCTACAAGAAAGTTATTCTAATGGTAATAGTAAAATACGTTTAAATGTGTTCTTTATTTTTGATTGAATCAAAATTTTTAGGGCATATTAAATAACAGGAAGCATTTATATTCTAAATATGTTAGAAATCAATTGAGAAATGCAAATTATGAAAGAATTTTTGTTCAAAGCATCCTTACTTCCATTTTAGCTAAATTGAGCCAAAATTTTTAGATTTTAAATAAGTTGACCAGATCTATATTTTAAATTTGGTCAATAAAGGTTAAACATTGTGATCTGTAAAGGTGTTTTGCAGAAAAATTGTGTCCTTTTTATTTTCACTCAATTGTGTGTGAAATTTTCAATGAATCTCAAATAATCCACAATATATCTAAATTTCAAATTTCATTGAAATTGATATTGGCCCTAGTTCTTTTATGCATTTTATTTTGAATTTGAAGCTTTAAATTTGGTAATTATTATATTGAACACTTTTTTTGAATAAAAATTTTAGACCGATAAATTAGCTTACAACAATTACAATGAGTAGGAGAAAATAAACAAAGTACTATATAGCAGAAGTACGTTTATTTATATTCAGTTCGAAACATTTTTGACCATGTTTTGGTCATCATCAGCGAAAATTACTAAAACAAAGTTAAATAGAATGATTATAGAACGGAATAGCACATATACTTTTAAATTTAAAAAGATTCGTTAATACATAATAATAGGAGTTTATAGATCGAAGAAATATAATGTAATTAATGATAACTCAGGTAGTCAACTATTAAATGCATGGCTGCTAGCTAATAGGTTATAAATTTACGTTTTGCAGTATGTTATAAATCTATCTGTTATACGTGCATTATTTTACTAATTAATTATGATATATTTATTCTGTCGGACTATAATTATATTACAAAATATAAAATTTTATGTAAAAATTTGTTTATAACCAATTCCTATTATTATGTATTAATGAATCTTTTAAAATTTAAAAGTATACGTGCTTTTCCGTTCTACAATCATTCTATTATTCTATGTAAGTTCGTTTTAGCAATTTTTGCTGATGATGACCAAAACATGGTCGAAAACGTTTCGAATTGAATATAAATAAATGTACTTCTGCTATATAGTGCTTTGTTTATTTTCTCTTATTTATCAATATATTGAAGATAGAAGTTATATATGTCTTATTTTAAAAATTACAATGAGCTTTATCTAAAATATATTAATCACTAAAAACAAAATTTCTCAAACAAAAACAAATATTAATTTATTCATTTAGCAGCAGTACCAGCTTTAGAGCTTTTAGTGCCCCAAGTGAAAATTTTTGTTGCACCCACTCATCATGCTTAAAGCTCCTTTGACTTGAGGGGTGCAAAGCCCATCAAATGAAAGGAGCTTTAAGTTATGCATAAAAAATAATTATGTCTTACTACAATAATAATACTAATAAAGCACAAAATGTGCCAGTGTCCATTCACGATCCTTAAAATTGGCACTCTGAGTGGGCACTCCACTCGATCGTATGTTGAGCTGGCCCTGTTTAGCAGTCAAGATTGCTAAATGATTAGTTGTTAATAATTGTGTTTGCATGAAATCTGTTAGAAATAACTAAATATTTCAATATGCAATCATAAATCAAATCATTACAAAATACAAATAGTTTCCAAACTGTATGAATTAATTCATTTCTGAATTGTGCTAGTAAAGTAAGAACTTCTAAACCAAGACACATTTTTCCATAGACATAATATTAAATTCAGAGATTCCATTCTCAGCAAATGTAATTTGACCACAATAAAATTAAGTAAAGGACTAACAAAATCAATAGTTTATAATTATACAATGATTTATTTAGCTAAAGAAATGAAAACATAGCCTTTAAAATCAAGCAAATTATAATAATGAAGAAATTATTTATGCCATATAAATATTAAAGAATTTTTATTCTTCATTATTATTGACAGATAAATAGATTAATTATAATGCAAATGAACTACTATGTTAGGCACAGTATGAGAATGGAAATTATTTACATAATATTTAATATGCCAATAAAACCTGAAAGTATGCTACTTCTGCTTTTTGGCCACCATTTTGATTTTTCTGATTTCATAATAGAGTTTTTGATACAAATCCAGTCATATTGTATCATATAGCTAAGTATGTGATTTTAAATTCCTTTTATGAGTGTTTAGTATTTATTTATAGCAATTAATGTTCATATTTTAGATATTTTTATTTGATACTATTGTATCATATAGCTAAGTATGTGATTTTAAATTCCTTTTATGAGTGTTTAGTATTTATAGCAATTAATGTTCATATTTTAGATTTTTTTATTTGATATTTCATATTTGAAAAACTTGCAAACAGACATTTGTTAAGTGGGAAGTCATAAACCAAGAACTAGCTATAGTTAAATAACAAGATAAAAGATAAAAAAGTGAAAACTTTATCTGAAATGATTGCTATAATAAAGAGACAATATATTTTTAGAATCAATGAAAATTAGAATCATGAGCCTCGTATTTTTCATTTTGATATTTATTTACTGGCAAGCTATTCCAAGATTTATCATAAACTGGGATGGAATCAGCTAAACATAGATGAAGGATGAGGATTAAAGGTCTAGTGTGGACATCTCTTGAAAAAATCTCAGTGGGACACACGAATTGATTGTCATTCTCAAAAAAATGTCTGTGTGACCATCTATTTAAACATTTCAGTTTTAATTTGATATATTAGTACTAGTATTTCTTTAATTACAAACATGAATTCTTGAGGTTTGTTCATAAATCATAAAGTTTGTAACTTGAAATTTACTCTTAAACTAAACAGAAATATCAAATACATTACATAAATTGTATGTTATCAAATACATTGCATATACTATATTGTGTAATGTATGTTATTGATTAGACCAAAATTGATTATTAATGTCATATTCAAGTTTCTGGAATAAATATCTGATTATAAAATATGGATTTTTGATGGATGCACCACTATTTTGAAGTATTATGCTATGATGTTATATAATTATTGTGTATAATTTTATAATACAGTTGTTGTTAAGTAATTTCAATATTTTAAAAATTTTCATATAATTTTGGAATTTTTCAAAAATTTGAAAATAAAGCAACATTCATTTATATAAAAGTTCATCATTCTGATGTTTGTAGATAGAGGAACACTTGTACACTCTTGCCTTGATTTATAACAGGGCTGGGGAGCTGGAGCTGGAGTCAGAGCCTGGAGCCATGGAGCCAGGAAGTTTTGGAGGAGCTGGAGTTGGAGCCAGAGCTAAGCTGATCATATTCAGTAAAGTCAGAGCCTGAACCGAGGCCATTAAAATTTCTGCTGGCTCCAGCTCCTATCTACTATATATACTCGAATATAAGCCAACCCCCCCCCAGACTTTAGCACTTAAAATTCAATAAAAATTTGAAATCGATAAATTACGCGATCTTTGGTTATTCATTGGTGAAGGATTTTAAAATAAATTTTATAATACTAAGACCAATATATAATTTAAAAGGTAAAATATTACGTTACACAAAGCGATCGAGCGCGTCGTGCCGCCGACTCTAACCTGCGTTTGTATAAGTGCATCAGATAGGTGACATTGCGACTCCTGATGCGCCGCGACACCTAGCTGATGCACTTATATAAATCTAGGTTAGAGTCGATGGCACGACGCGCGTCGTGCCGCCGACTCTAACCTGCGTTTGTATAAGTGCATCAGATAGGTGACATTGCGACGCCTGATGCGCCGCGACACCTAGCTGATGCACTTATATAAATGCAGGTTAGAGTCGATGGCACGACGCGCTGGATTGCATCAGATAAAGTAAAATTTTACTTTACCCGATGCAGATGTTAGGGTGACGTCGCTTCAGAAAATATCAAGTTAACGAATAATAATAAATTTTGATAATTTACATAAAAATATTTTCTTTTTACTATTGTTATTGAATAACTGTTTTATTTTCTAAAAAAAAATTCATATTTAAGTATCACAATAAAAATTCCATTGGTTCACTCAAAAATGAATCCTAGGTAAGATTCTCGATCGATTGTCGAATTTTCGCATCACGTTGTATTGGGCAGCGCGGCATCGCCTATTTGATTACAATATATAGATGCAGATTGGAGTCGGCGGCACAACGCGGCATCGCCTATTTGATTACAGCATATAAATGCAGGTTGGAGTCGGAGGCGTGACACATTCGATCATTCCAGCATAAGATAAAATTTTACCTGGTATTGTATTAAATGAATTATTGCAAAATTTCCTTCCTGGTCTTCAGGAGACGTTCAATAACCTATATTACTTCAGTGGTTTTGCTTATTACTTCAATTTCAGCAGGCAAAAAAAAGTTGATTTTTTTGACCTGTGTATAAGCCGACCCCCCACTTCAGAAAATTTTTTTTGAGAAAAAAAAAATCTCGACTTATACATGAGTATATACAATAGTTAAAATTTATAGATTATTTCCTTCCTGGTCTTCAGGAGACGTTCAATAACCTATATTACTTCAGTGGTTTTGCTTATTACTTCAATTTCAGCAGGCAAAAAAAAGTTGATTTTTTTGACCTGTGTATAAGCCGACCCCCCACTTCAGAAAATTTTTTTTGGAAAAAAAAAAATCTCGACTTATACATGAGTATATACAATAGTTAAAATTTATAGATTATTTTAAAAATGCAAATAAACATATTTTAAAAATAATTTTTGATTGAACCGAAATGGCATCACAAAACATTCATGTTTTATATCTTTTAAATTGAGTCCCAAATCAAAAAAATGTGACTAGACTTTTTTACTCGGAATTTTATTCCCTACAAGCTTGTAAATTTTGGCACAACCTTTTTGAATCACCCTATATATATATACAGTATTTTTTTACTTTGACTAGATGGATGCACAATATTTACTAACTTATCTGAAGATATATCCTTATTCACTGGTGAAGGAGATTATCAGTTTGATATATATCGTTTGATGAAAGAACACAATGGGTGAGCTTTGTTAGAATATAGATTCAAAAAAATTCTGTAGTATTATATTGTATTGTGATTTGATATAGGAATTATCTTCCTCTAAGAATTTTTGTATTTACAAAAAAATGGTAATGACAGCTGATATTTGAATTTTAATTGGAGTTTCCAACTTTAATTTTACATTAAATTGAATTGAGTAATAAGTTAATTAAAGTAAAATATAAATGAACTGGAATTTTGCTGTTGATTTATTATCAATGAGAAGTGAATATAGTCAGTTCTCATTTAATGTGGGGTTAGATTCCTGAAAATTGTAACTTTAACTGAAACCAGAAACTTCATAGGCATAGTATTATAAGTTGATGTTGTATTCCTAAATTATTTTCTGATATTAGATGGGATAATGTTTGATAATTTTTCTAATTTAAACATTAATCTACTAAAAATCATATAAAACTGATAATGGAATACAACTTATTTTTTGTATTTATCATTTGTTTCATCATGTAATTTTTGATGGATATCCTTTTTGGCTCTTTTTATCAATTACTTTTTCAAGTATATCAAAGAATTCTTCTTTATACTCATCTTCAAATATAAACTAATTTGTATTTGAAGCTGAGAAAGCAGAAGATACTAAATGTGTTGAAAATGATTCTTACAATAAAATAAAAGTAAACAATAAACCAATTAGTAAGATTGCAAAGTCGCGAATTTGAACGTATGCAATTCTATTAATTATAACTACGCCTAACAGTCTAGCGACGCTGCAAATCAGGTCTTAAGCTAAGTTCTAATTTAAAACTAATTAATTACAAAACAGCTAACACAATGTTTATAGTGATGGAACTGGAGCCAAAGCTAAAGCCTGTTTTAAAACAGTGACTCCAGAGCCGGAGCCACAGCTTGAATATACTGTTGCTCTTCGAGATACAAATATCAATATATCAATTTAAAAGGTAAATGATGATGTAATAGTAAGGTAAGTGATATTTTATGGTAGCAGTCATACCAAAATAACTTTTATAGTGATGGAACTGGAGCCAAAGCTAAAGCCTGTTTTAAAACAGTGACTCCAGAGCTGGAGCCACAGCTTGAATATACTGTTGCTCTTCGAGTAGCTGACGAAGCCCTGTTGAGAAAGGTTGAAAGCGTTTTTTCTGAAATAAAGGTTTATTTCTGCATAGTGCTTAGTTTGTCTCTTTACTGAAATAAAGGTTTATTTCTGCATAGTGCTTAGTTTGTCTCTTTGCTATTATTGGCTGCAGAATGTCTACAGCTTTAGTTCTATTAATCATTTGTGGGATAATTATTGACTGTCTTACTTGTAATAAACTATGAATTAATCTTAATAATGGAAATTTTTTGTTATTATATATTCTGATCAGCACTGTAACTAAATACTTCAAGGCTTGGGGCAAATACACTCTCTGCCTCCGAAAAATAGTACAAATACATTTTGTATACCCAAAAATGATGAAAATGCATTTTATATTCATTCAAAAATGATGAAAATACATTTTGTACATACCAAAAATAATATACTGGTAAATACTTTTTATATTCAAAAAACCTTTACCAAACTGAAAGCTTTGTTTTATATTCTTGTCTTCTTTAAGTCTAGCACAAATGTCCCACTCATCCCACTCTTGTTATGATTCTGATCTGTTATATATTATGCTTATTTACAATATAGATAGTATAATATTTAATAATAATTTATCAAACCTGTATTATTACATAATACAGGTTTGATAAATTATTATTAAATAAACTAGATTTGAATGCATTAATGTGTAATGTCTATTTTCATATTATACCTATTATTTTCATATTTAATAATTATATTCAATAATGAATATAATGATTTTTATTGTATAATTTAAAAGTAAATTTTTGTTCACTTTGTGCTCTTTTTTATTTATAATAAAATAGTTTTATCATATAATAGATATACTTTTAATTTTATTCCTCTCATACAATTTTTATAAAAATTAAATAAAATATCAACATGAGATGAATTATATAGTTTATTGTATTATACTATACAATAAACTACAATATTACAGAAAGACAAATACAGAATATACAGAAATACAATAAACTATTATATAGTTTATTGTATTTCTGGTGAAGAAATTGTAGGGTAGAAATAGCCAATGGAGAATTATTCTGACACAGAAATGACCATATAAAATCATCTTGATATAGATAAGATGAAGAAAAAATAATAGAGATGAATTAGTGTTGTAGAAATGTCCCATTCTGGTATCTTCTAACATTGGCTAATGAGACAACTATCCAATTTCCCAAATTCTATATGCTCTTTAGGGTTGCCATATGTTCTATTTTTGGCAGAACAATCTTACAATTAATAGAATATATGTGTTCCTCTAGTTACAAGCATTCTAGTTATGAACATTAATACTTATGAACATGAAATTTCATTTTCAAATTTCAGAAAATTTTGAAAACTCTTCAAAAATTTTAAACATTATAATAGCAGAATGTTCTAGCAACTAATATAATGTAAAATCATACAATTAGTTAATATATTATGGGAATATTTCAAAATAGCAGCGATTATACCAAAAAAACTCCTTGCTTTATATTTGAAACTTTTCATTCAAATCTATGAAATAAGAAACTTGTAATTGGTCCAATTGTAAAATATATTACAAAATAAAATACATAATGTTATTTCAATATTTTTGGATTCAAAATAACAGCAGTATCTTAGTTACAAACAGTCCAAGTTATGAATATAACTTACATACACATAAGTTTTAACTTGAGAAGCATATGTACTTTGTAGAACATTTAAGCATCAATATAGGACATTGTAGACATTTAAGCATCAATGTAGGACAGTATGTTTTATGTCCTACAATGATGCTTAAATGTCCTACTTTTATACATTGAATCATAATATATAATTGTGATATTATTTTCTTGATATTTTATATGATATGTATGATATTATGTAATTGATTGAAAAACCTAATAAAAATATTAAAAAAAATTGTAATAAAAAATTATCAATTTATATCATATATTTAAAGAATTTAAATAGCAATTCACTGTACTTCTACTAAATTCAGAAAAAAATTTTAGGAGTTTTTAAAAATATTTTTTACATAAATTTAAAAACTCTTCTTCTAATAACTGTACACTGATATAATTAGGAGTCAGTTTATTCTCAATCGTTGAAAAAGATCTGATATCGTAAACAATCCTTCCTTGATTTTGAAGTGATGAAAAATGAAATAATTACCATAAATTGGGAATTAAATTAATCTTAATTTTTCTTAAAATTACATAAGTGTGTGAAAATAAGTTATATGTTTTACTAATTACAGGTGTCTCTCTTGCTTTAATTGGTTCTATGAAATAATCACGTAACATGAGGTGAATTTAGCATGGGTAAGATAGGGATAAAAGTTTCTTCAGAGGATAAGAAAAATTAAAACTTTACACCTGTGAGCAAAAGAAATTTTAATAAACGAATTATTTAAACATAAACAAAAAACACAAATTTTAATGAATGAATGGTTGGATGAATGAATTTAATTAATACAATGTCTTAAACACCTAAACACTATATACTTCTGACAATCTTCAATCTGATCATGAATGGATTAGGTCTGGTGAGTCTGGATCATCACTCTCTTGCTCTCTTGAAGTCCCTGGGATGATAGGCTGATGATTTTCAACTTTTTTAATGAAACAGTTGAAACTCAGCTGATAGCAGCATTCTTCCTCTCTTTATAAATTTCTTTATAGCAAGCTAAAGAATTCTGAATTTCTCTTGCAATTTTGGCACTTCTAGTCTCATTAGGATAATTTTTTTCAATTATTCTGATGGCACTTTCAATGTGTTTAAAAAATTCAGTCAGTTGTTTTGTTGAAAGCTGTTTGATGGGCTCAGCAACAAAGGGCTCTTGATTTCTGGAAATGCTCTTCATTAGTGAGCTCTAATGAGTGGAAGTCAAATAGTTCATCCACATTTATCTCATCTATATGAGAAAATTTTTAATAAAAATTTTTTTAATTTTAAAAAATAAATTAATTTTTTAAAATCATGCTATGGCGAAAACACGTAAAGTGAGATCGTGTATAATGAGGGATATCTGTATTAAGTAAATTAGTTATTTAATTGAAGTCACCAGAAAACACTTTCCAGGCTGAACCATTTTGACATAGCACCATCTGTTGAATAATTTGTTAAATTTTGTTGATTATTGGATTATTTGATCCTTTTAGAATGTTTATTTTAAAAACTTCAATACCTAGTTATTTAAATCAAAACATAAGAAATAATTGTGCCAAGTATGGCTTTTATAACTTCTACCATTTAGAAGATTACTCAACACAAACAAACACAAATGGACATATGATGGAAAATGCAGTATACATATAATTCTTGACTTATGGTGGGATTTGGTTTTTAATCCTGCCATTATATCAATATGCCAGAATGATCAAAAGCTAAAAATTTCCAAAATTTATGGATTTCTCACTTTTAATGTTTATTAAGACACTATACATTATCTTAATAAACATAAAGAATACAAAACTACAAGGATTAGATACAAAAAAGAATGCTTTCTGTATATCCTATCATTGAGTCAGACTTTAACCCATTGAATTGCATTGACTAATCATAGAATTAATGGATTTTATTTTCATTGTAAATGTGAGTAGTCATACAAGGACTACCTGTAAACAAATTATATTTAATTTTGCTTGTTCCACTGTATTTAATTTTGCTTTTTTGTTTGATTTTTAACAAAAATGAATGAAAATAATGTCTTTTGTTTTATTATATTATTGGCTTAATTTAATATTATTGTTATTATCTATTTGAAAACAACCTGTTATTTTTTTATAATATATATGCTTGTATTGTATTTTTATATTTTATATCAAACTTCTGATGAATATGAAAATCTGTTAAAATTAAAAATTTACTCAGTAGAGGATCTCTTAAAAATTATAGCTTAGGGCCGTGGTGGCAAACCTACGGCATGTGTGCCAGGAATGGCATGCAGAACAATTTTGCTGGCATGTGGCACTTATTTATATACAGTATATACATATATAGAATATCAAGCTAAAATTTTATATTTTTTTAAATTTTCGCGGGACAAAATTCATGTCGTGACTGTATAATTCTTGAGTCACTTCTATTCTACTCGCAGTTGTGCGTATGCTGTTGTGGTGTTAGATCGACTTAATCATTTTTGCTTCCATATGTAACTCGACTGAAAATCTGTTAATTGCATTTCATGTTCGTCCAACTTTAACCAGTCAAATGTTAAATTCAGGCTATCTGCACCCATTATGTCAGGATATATGATAAATTTATGTATTTTTTTGCAAATTGTTTAAACTGAGTGAATCTTGATGAAAACTCACTGATTATAGAATTAATAACTTCTGAAAATTCTGTAGTTACTTTAGTTCCATCCGGTTTTTCATGAAAGTTCAAATCTGTGAAGAATTTTTTCAAATTTGGAAAATATTTGAAGCTTTTGGAAATGCCTGAATTAGATCAAATATGCCAATAATAGTCTTATTGACACCTTAACATTTAATTTATTCAAATTTAGGCATAAGTCTGCCAAAAGCATTAATTTTGAGGTCCATTCAAAATATATAATATATATATATATTCCTATAACAAACTATCTGACATGTTAGTACATTAAGAAATATAACTTTTTAAATTTTTGGCATGCCAAATTTTACCATCCCTGGCTTAGGGTCACCTGATGGGCAGGGCCTTAAATTTTGCCCTGCCCATCAGGTGTGGATACTAGAATGCCTTCATAGTGGACACTAGAATGCTTTGCTACTTAGTAAGTATTGCTGATTGGAAAGTGGCCTAAAGTTACACAGGGATGTAACAGTAGTTCTATTTATTATTCTTTTAGAAAACAAGTCTTAAAAAATAGTGTAAAAAGGAAAAAAAAACTAAAAATTTCTATAAAAGTATTTTTTGCAAGAAAACATTTATTACAATAATTCACTACAAGCATTAATTAAAAACAAATGACTTAGTAAAGTATTGTATGTTTCATCAAAAAACAAAGAAAACATAAATTATAAAATAATTTTAATATGATAAAAATGCCTTTTTGTAATCTCATAGAAAAACCAAATGTCACTATTTGTCTGCTGGATGATTTGGAATTGAATCAAAATCACCCAGCAGACAAATAGTGACATTTGTTAACTTAAGAGATTTGGATTCAGTTCCAGCCCACATCAGATTTTTTTCTGATTGGATTTGACACTGAATCTATGAACTCAATTTGCTACTTTATAACCAAGCTGATCATAACATTGGTTGTATTAGTCAAGTGAATATGGTTTCTGTTTCAATCACAAAGACCTGGAATCAAATCTGCTTCCCATTTGAAATCAATATTTGAGGGGTCTGTGTGGTATATCCTTGAAACTCGCACTTTATAATTGAAACTTTTTATTCAAATCTGTGAAATAACAAACTTCTAATTGGTCTAGTTCTGAAATATATTACAAAACACAGAATATAAAGTTATCTCAGTATTTTTGGGATCAAATAATAATATCCAAATTAAAAACAAAACTTCATAAAAATTAAATTTGTAACTTGAAGAGTGCCTATACTGTACTATACAAGAAATCCCTGACTTATGTAAGTGGATTGTTCCATGAAGCATTATGTAAATCAAAAATATATGTATGTTTGAGCATACATTATATTAGGTGTGTCAAACTCATTTTAATTTGAGCCATTAAATGAGCTTGTAAGATTACCTCAGGCCACATCACATTTATAATTTTTTAAAATTATATTTTGAATCGAGTTCTAGAAATATAACTGGGATAACTGAAAAAATTATGCATTAAGTGAATTTAGTACAATAATATATAATTGTTTTTAATTGTACATTTTGATTTTAATTTAATCCTCGCTATCAATCTTTAGTTTTCTATTTAGCATTAAAACAATATTTTTTGTACAAAAACTAGAATTTTCATTAAAATTTTATAAATTCAAATATCCATAACTATTTACATTTTCTAAATAAATTATAATACAACAAATCAACAAGATTGATTTGTTCTATCTTTGTATCCTCCTGTTAGCACATCCTTTACACATGCCCCTCACAGACAGGGCCGGATTTACCAATAGGCTGACTAGGCTGCGTCCTAGGGCCCCTCGATTATAGGGGCCCCAAACTTATCAATCAGTTTTCAATTTTATAAACTTTTAATAAGAAAAAATGGGTTTTTATTAAAGTGTTAGATAAAAAGTAAAATTTTAAAGGTTCCTTATAAGTTTTAAGGTGCCTTTAAAATTAGACAGCTGATTTGAACTTTTAGGGGCCCCAAAGCATTGCTCATCCTAGGGCCCCCAAAAATGCAAATCTGGCTCTGCTCACAGAGGAATTGTTTTAAATTTGTTTATTGTATTTGACTATTTCAAAAAATAGTAGTTTTCTATTTATAGTGTTTTTGTAGTTTTATGGAGAAAGTTTCCCATTGTAGTTTTATGGAGAAAGTTTCCCACAAAAATATGTAATATTTTTGTGGGAAACTTTCTCCATAAAACTACAAGTAAGTCTTGAAGAACAGCACTTATTTTGTGTCACTGATCTGAAAGATCACTGTTGTCTGTACAAATACATCTGAAAATGCCAGTCAAAATAAAGAAACTTGTGCAGGTACTCTTCATTAAAATCAAACTAGTGAATCATAGTATATGACATAGCTACAATGTGTCAGTTGTTTCCTGTTACCTTTGTAACATATTGTTCTCATTTTTATTTTAGTAAGAGCATTGAGGGTCACAAAAAATCACATCAAGGGTTGCCAGTTTGACACCCCTGTATTATATAGTATTAGTGAATCATAAAGACACTTTTATAAACATTAAAAATAGTTATATTAAAGAATAAGTTTATAAGTCACATGTTAAAGCAGTCTCTCAACATTCTGGGATTCAATTCCAAGTCCCACACCTCTAGTTTTTTCAGGAGGGATTAGGATTGGACCCAGTTCATTATCTAGCATTAACTTTACATAAGTACAGATCTACATTAATCTGGGATTGCCTATATATAAGGATATTATAAGGATGATTTAAAAGAGATTTTGAGTACCTAAATTTTTTATAAGTTGGAGTATATCTATAAAATAAAAAAATATTCAGTTCTTAACACTTTTTACTTTATAAAAAAAGTAAAATAGTTCTAAGAACTGAACATTTTTGGATAAAGAAATAGATGAACTTTTCTAATTTTAAACTTTATAAAAAAAAGCTCTATCTAGTTCCCATGCAATGAAAAAGCTGTAGAGCAGGGGTGGGCAACCTTATATTACTATCCGTTAGTCTAAGCTAGGGATGGGCAACTTTTTTTGTAGAGGAAAAATAATAATTTATAGCAGCGGTCGGCAACCTTTTTTTGTAAGGAGCTGTATGAAAAATTTATGGTGGGCCACGGGCCAAAACAAAAACAATTGATAATAGAATGGTGAGACTACGGGCCCAAAACAAAAACAATTGATAATAATAGTATTTATTAAAAAAAAGTGGGCAACCTTTTTTTTGTAGGGGGCCGTATAGAAAAATTTATAGTGGACCACGAATAGTATTTATTTAAAAAAGAGAAAAACAAAAACAATTGATAATAATAGTATTTATTTAAAAAAGAGAAGGTACATAAAAACAATTGATGATGATAGTATTTATTTAAAAAAGAGAAGGTACAGTACAATTGATAATAATAGTATTTATTTAAAAAAGAGAAGATACAGATATAAACCTTTTTTTGTAGGGGGCCGTATAGAAATATTTATGGTGGGCCACGAGCCAAAACAAAAACAGGGGCTGTATAGAAAAATTTATGGTGGGCCACAGGCCAAAACAAAAACAACAATGTAGTATTTATTTAAAAAAGAGAAGGTATAGATATGTAAGTATACATAGCGTTGATTTATTTAAAAAAGAGAAGGTACAGATATGTAAGTATACATAGCGTTGATATTAGATATAATAAAATAATGTGGCCCACGGGCCAGAGGTTGCCCACCCCTACTCTATAGCAACCAAACTGGAATTCAAAAAAAAAAAAAGATACTGATAAATGTAAACTTACTGATTTAATGTTGTTAATATAATCAGTTCAAATATAAAAAAAAAATTTGATTATATTAAGAAATAATTCATCTTATCCATGTCTTCCAAGAGGCAACCAATGGATGCCCTGTATCCTTTCTTTTCTTCTAAAGGCTTGCCATACTTATAGTGGCAGGATTCTTTTCTTGTTTACTTGTATTTTTCTACATCATTCTTCAAGTAGATTCTGAATAGCCTTGCATCTCTTCCATATAAAGATAAATAAACTGACTATTATGTTTAAAATTATTTTATAAATTAAACATGAGGATAAAAAAATTATATTGTTTAATCTTAATGTTTATTAAAACGGTAAGAAAAACCTGTATTTATTATAAAGTTTAAAGGAGATGACTGCTAATTGGCTATTTAGTAATGGAATTAATTTCAAATTTCATTGATTCAATCATTTCTTTGCAATTATATTCCATTAATTTATTTTCATAAAATGCAATTCAATATTATTATTATAAAATGCTTATCAATAGATATTATTATATATCATCAAATGTTTTTTGAAACTTTGAAGAATTTTCTATCAGTACTTATCACATGACAGGAATTTGCTTATAAAAGATAACATATCCTTTTAATATACATTTGTAATCATTTGTATTTATTTATGACTGTTTCACTTCTCAACAACATTTAAAAGTATTGCAACAAATATTTTAGCTTTAGTATCATTTAATTTGTCATCTGGTAAATATTAATATTAAGGACTTATTAATGGAAATCTTTAAGTCATTATTTTATGTGTTGTTTTATTAATATTAGATTTGAATCAAAGAATTTTTTCTTCTAGGAATGAAATATAAAAATTTAAAGATTTGGATTTAAATGTATTTCCTTTAGCAACAAGTTCTAGTACCTAAACCAATCCATTCAATATTTTTAATATCTGAAGATTAATTATATATATATATATATATATATATATATTTATTTCTATTATCACTCACACTCAGTATTTTTATATATATTTTTTATATATATATATATATATATATATATATATATATATATACAGTGTTGAATTATCCACTAAGTTAAAATGACCAGATATTTTATATTAGAATGTGGGGCATGTCGTAATAACAATAAGAAAAAATGCTTAATACATTCGTGAGGACACCATTTTCTTACTGTTAGTTTATTTAGTTGTACGTCATTAAAATGTCTTGGATCTATCTTTTTATGTGTTTATTAATATAAAAATTACAAAAAAAACATACTTCCGATAAATTAATAAAATAATTAAAAACACATTCTTTTCATAACAAAAATTAATTATATAGAAAATAACAGTCTCAATTCAAGAAATATCAAAAATGACTACTGCCTATATAGATATAGCTATCAATACAACAAATAATATTAAATAGATAATTACATTTTTATATGTATTTTTTTGTAGAGTGAAATTTTTAATAAATATTCATTACTTGAAGTAATATAAAATTCTTCAGAGAAATTGCAAAAATTACACTTATAATAATGCTTTCAACATTTCTTTGTTTGGCTGCATTTTTCTTTTAATTTGAATTTTAAATCAGTTATTTCTGTAACAATCTCCATAATAGTATTTTTATTATCTTCAATAAATTGTCCCATATAGGGCCTAAGTAGAAACATTTATTGCCAGTTAATAACAATAGCATCATCTAGTATGAAGTAGAGGAAATGGAAACTTTGTGCCGTTGCAAAAATGTTACATGTCCACAGTGGTGTAGTGTAGGTTTCTGCTGCCTGGGACAGATGCCAAATATGCCACCCCTCCCCCCACAAAAATATATTATTATTATAAAGATAAAATTTTCTAGAGCGAGGAAAATATTAAGCTGCAAAGAGATTTTTCTCTAAAATTTAAAATTCTTACAACCTAGAAAACAAAATGTAAAGCGAAAACACGTTTTGAATTCTAATACAGGAATCTCTTATTAGTGCGCTTAATAAATCCTCGCAATACACCGCATATATCAAAACTGCACTAATCAAACTAAAAAATCAATGGGAATAATTATAATGAATCCTGGAAGATATCAAAATCCAATACACCACATATATCAAAACCGCACTAATCAAACTAAAAAGCCAATGGGAATAATTACAGTTCTTATTTCCTCCTCTTCCTACTATTAAATAGATGATGCTAATGTTATTAACTGGCAATAAATGTTTCTACTTGTAAGTGACAAGTATTGAAGATGATAAAAATACTATGATGGAGGTTATTACAAAAATAGCCAATTTAAAATTCAAATTAAAAGAAAGAATGGATATGGTCACTACTATTAATAGATATGGTCTCACTATATGTCATTAATGTAAGGTGGATAGAAATATTTAATCACTTAATAAGAGCAACATATTATTCAGGAATATTAAGAAAATAATTGAATTGTATTATGCTGGTTAGGCACTAACAGTGGTATGGAAAGATTTTTCATGATGAATTAAGTTTTAGATCGCAGAATACAAGTTAAGTGAAATTTTCCCAATTCCTATATAGCTACAATGTGTCAGTTGTTTCCTGTTACCTTTGTAACATATTGTTCTCATTTTTATAATATTGTTCAATTCCTGTGAAGAATTTTATAATATTTCAAGTAATGAAGTTTTATTAAAAATTTCACTCTGTGAAAAATACATATAAATAATGTAATTATTTATTTGTTATTATTCATTTTATTGATGGTTGTTAAAATATATCAAAAATGACTATATAGAATTTCTATGTAGTTAAATATTTGTTATGAGAAGAAGAATATTTTTTATTATTTTTATTAATTTATCAGAAGTATATTTTTTGTAATTTTTTAATTTTGTAATAAATGTGTAAAAAGATAAATCCAAGAAATTTTAATGATTCACAACTAAATAAACTAAGAAAATGGTGTTCTCACAAACATGTTAAGCAATTTTTTTTTTATTTGGGCAGGTCTAGCATTTCAACATAAAATATCTGGTCACTTTATATAACACAATATCATCTTATCTATATTAATGCTGTTCTATGCTAGTCAGAATATCTAATCTAAGGTGAGCAGATATATAAAACAAAACAACTAGACACTCATGATGATGACATGATTCAAATGTCATATTAGTTAAATCAATGATCTCATACTTTTTCATGCCAACTAGCCATAACTGTTTAGCTTGATTAAAATAAACAAAATGTAAATGAGTTTAAATTCTCAAAATTACAACACTTAATGTTAGTTATGTAGTTGAAAAGGGGTAGTCCCATTAAAAACAGAATATTCTTCATTTTATCCTAATTCAGTGTTTCTCAAACTTTTTTAAATCAGGGTGCACTTGTAGAGTAAT
Organism: Olivierus martensii; assembly: GCA_000484575.1. Classification (NCBI taxonomy): domain Eukaryota; kingdom Metazoa; phylum Arthropoda; class Arachnida; order Scorpiones; family Buthidae; genus Olivierus; species Olivierus martensii. The sequence continues at coordinate 8,896 of AYEL01056851.1, read as the reverse complement.
TTAAACTCTGAGGCACACTTTAAATTTCAATTAAATAAAATTAGCCATAAAACTACAAAATAGGAAAATGAGCATCCAGTTTAAAACATCAAACGAAAAAGACTTGATTCAGACATGGGAGTCACGTGCCTATCTGTATCTTTTTAAAAATAGTTTTTTTTTATATATATATAAAAATCATAAATTATTTTTGTTTGCTTGGGGTGCACCTGGCTATCTTTTCAGAGCACACCAGTGCACCCGGGTGCACTGTTTGAGAAACACTGCCCTAATCTAAAAAATATTTTGCAAGCTAACATATTTTGTCCAGTCCCTTTAATTAATTAAGATAATATTTTTTAAATAATTGTGTCTGTAAGATAGTGCTAGAATTTTGAATAGATAGTATGTGCATTTGCCTAGAAGTTCCTGATGAGATCAGATCTCTGAAAATGATATCAGTATTATTATTACTACTACTACTACTATTTAATGTTGACTGCAAACATATTTACACAAATTCTGTGAAGAGCTAGTATACCAAATTTCATAAAATTTCATTTAATGGGCTAATATAGATAGATGAATTGATATGATAATACCATTAGTTTATTATTGATGTATCTAATTGGATATATAGTAAGATCCCATTTAATGCAGGGAAAAATTCCCTGCATTAAATGGGATATGTTCCAAAAAAACAAAGTGCTAAACAAAACAGTGTTAAACAAAGTCATCTTAACACATAAATAATGCAAAAAGGTGAAATGGGACAGTGAATAAAAAATATATGTATCTTTTTTATTTTGTAACATATATTATTATTAATAAAAGTTCAACAAGACTGCACAAAACAAAAAAGTAAAAAACAAAACCTAAAGGGCTTTGCATTTTACTTCTTTATATTATTGCTATTAATTTACATTAATTATAGGCATTTTTATTGCTAATATCAATTTGTATTCATAAATCATTCATGAAATCAAAAATATTCAAGTAAATAATTTATTTTTGATGAGGAAGAATCTTCCTCATCAAAAATAAATTATTTACTTGAATATTTTTTTATAAAGAATCATTTGATGAAAAATCGCTTGCCTTTTCCTCTTTCATTCAGCAAGCGACTGTCAATAGTAAGACATTGCATCCATGACACTTCATCTTGCCTTTGAACATCTATCAAAATTTGGATCAATTTGTATAAACTGATCCATAATTTCTATAATAGTGGTTAACTTTAACTGTAAAATAATATTGATGAACGATCATAAATGTGAACTGTGACCTCAGCAGACTTTTGTATGTACTGCATTGAACTGAATCAAATGCATTGGGAGATGGCATAGGAGTATCAAAGCAACAAATTAGTGCAGTTTCGGATTTATGTGAATATAAAACCATTTGAAAAATCATGCCAAAGTGAATCAATAAAATATATAGAATTTGAAAAAAACCACGTTATATTGAAACAGCATTAAACAGAGCAGCGTGAAGCAGGATCTTACTGTATTTATAAATTAATTTGTTGAAAATATGAGGCTTGCTCAAAAAGTAATACACTACTTTTTTTTTTCTCAGAAATTATTTATTTCAAATAAATGAAATTTACTTATAATATAAATTAATGTTTCCTGTACACTATTTTTCTAATAATCCTCATCGAGTTGTACAGTCTGGTGCCAATGCAAAACAAGTATATGCATGCCTTGCCTATACCAGCTCTTGTCCCGTTGACAGTCATGTTCTTACTGCATTAATCATGCCTTTGTCATCTTCAAACTTTATCCTGCAGAGTTCATCTTTAAGTTCTAAAAATATGAAAATCAGAAACCAGATTGGGACTATAGGGGAATGGAGAAACACAGTCCTAACCCAATTTATAACTACTTTCTGAATTTTCAGACTTGAGTGTAGACATGCATTTATGCTGGAGCAACATTTTTTCTGGCTTGTAAGGTCAAACATGGCAGAAGCACTAGTTGAGTTTTTTCTTAGTCTCAATGTACTGTACATGTCTAAATTGGTTGTCTCACCTCTTGGCATAAGATCCACAAGAATCACCCCATCAATGTCCCAAAAGACAATGATCATGACTTTTCCATCTGAAGGAATTGTTTTGAATTTTTTTATCATGGTGACTGCAGATGATGCTACTCCATTGATTGCCTTTTCATCTTTGGCTCAAAATGATGCACCCAATTTCATCATCTGTAACAATTCAGGAAAAAAAAGCTCCTCTACCTCGGAATGTTCCAACAAATCAGAAGAAATTTTTTTCTTCTGGATTCTCTGTTCACTTGTAAGACTTTGAGGAACCCATCTTGCATTAACCTTCAAATATCTGAGAACTTTGAGAATTATAATTGCACTTCCATTGCTGACTGAAAGCTATAGGGCCAATTTTTGACTTTTGATGCATTAATCCAGACAAATAATGGCATCAGTTCAGTTTGACATGTTTGATTTGGTGGCTATGGGAGGATGCTCAGAGTGCAGCAAATCTTGCAAGTCTGTCATTCTGCTTTCTGATGCATTAACTCTGCTAGTCCAGGATTCATGGTGCTCCTGCAGAACTTTTATACATAGCACAAAAATGTTTGTGAATGTTTATAATAGTTTACTTCTCTTCAATTAAGATTTGATTTGGTGGCTATGGGAGGATGCTCAGAGTGCAGCAAATCTTGCAAGTCTGTCATTTTGCTTTCTGATGCATTAACTCTGCTAGTCCAGTGATTCATGGTGCTCCTGCAGAACTTTTATACATAGCAAAAAATGTTTGTGAATGTTTATAATAGTTTACTTCTCTTCAATTAATAATTCAATAACACTACATTATTTGTAATGTGAGTCATTTATAGATGCCATTTTCACAGATGATTACAGTTGTGCTATCTGTGAACATGCCATGAAAAATCCACATGAACACACACAAAATTTCAAAGTTGAAGCATATAAAATTTCATTTTATATCTTTAATATTGGTCGTGGAAAAAATATGGTGCATCATTTTTTGAGTGACTTTCATAAGCATACTTTAATATGTCTACTGATAATTTTAACAAAAATGTTAACTATTCTTAATTATAATGGAATAATTGTATTTTTACATATATAATTTTATTATTTAAAAGTATATTTTATATTTTTAAAGGATATGGGATTTTGGAATCAACTATGGCTTCTTCTTTGGAAGAACTTTACTTTACACAAAAGACAAAAGGTATTAAATTAAATAAATATACAAAATTACAAAATTTTTAAAACTTCTGAGCCTTTTTTTAAATGTTATCATATAGGTTCGCATAATAGTAGAATTAATTTGGCCTTTACTCTTATTTCTTATTTTGATGTGGGTGAGAACAAGAGGACTAAAATTATACGTCCATCAGTGTAAGTTTTATTTCAAATTAAATATGTATTATTTTTAAAATTTATAAATAATGTATTGATGTAAGTATTAAGATTTACACTAAGTGAGCACAAATAAACAAGCATATTCTAGCAAATGCTTAGCATTTTATTTGCACTTATAAATTGGAGTATTTACATATCTTCAAAGGTATTCATTTATCAGTGATCCATATGCTATTATTATTCATGATTGCGCTCACCATTATATGTAATATTAATTATTTAATTGCCACTGAGAATATAAATTAAGCAATTTTATTATTATGAATAACAATCTGGGAAAAAAAAGATGATGACTGACTGATTTTGCTGTTTCATATATTGCATACTGATAAGAATTTTCCAATTAATGCTATTTTATTTTTATCAGAAATAGGGAAAACAAAAAAATTTTTACAAAATCTTTATTTCATTATACATGCTATAGTTTTCATATTACTATCCATCTTATTAAATTAAAAAGCAATCAGAACTTTAATAATAGCATTATTATAATAAATTAACAGCAGTACTAATAAAAATAGCTGCAATATTTATTTACTCGCTAGAAAGAAGAATGAAATAACAAATCAATCTTTCTTGCAAATCAACTTTTCAAAATGACTGCTTACTCTTGAACACAAATTTTCTTTGATAGTTCATGAGTTTACCAGCTTGTCTCAAAACATAACTGAACACAAATGAATGCTATCATTGTTCACATTATATTGAATTTGTTCATTTGCTCATGCATATTCTCTTGTGCTCATCTAATGTAAATCCACCTTTAAGATAACATTATCTTTTTTTTAATATTTAGGTTACTTTGATGAAAAGGCAATGCCATCTGCCGGATTCCTGCCATTTCTTCAAAATACTCTTTGTACTTTTAATAATACTTGTCATCCTTATTTTTCCAATCAGGATGTTCGAAATGAAGTCATTCGTATAAATAGTACTGTGTAAGTGATTTATTGTTTTTTACTATATTAAGTATAAATTGAAATAAAGTTTATATAACTAATTATTAAAATTGCAAAATATTCTATTTCTAACACTTTATATGGAAGAATTTCAGTTTATGAGAATTATAAAAATTTCAATGTTGTATTTACCATTTTATTTATTACTATTAATTAGGAATTTAAACTTAATTATATTATATATTACAAATACAGTAATTTGAATTTTATTTTTATAATCTTTTTATAGAATTGAAATATTTATATCAGATTTGGAACATATATTAAATCAAGACGCCAAATTTATTAATAAGAATTTTAATAAATTATATGATGATTTGAAAACACTTAGTTTATTTACAAAAAAATTAACTGATCATGTTGTGCCATTAAGTGGTAAGTAATGATAATTTAATAAAATTTTAATTCATTAAAATACTGTTTTAATTCTAAATATTGATATATAAAAATAATAAATTATTTTTATATTTTTGCATTTTATACTGTTATAATAATCATAAATGTAAGATTCTTATCACAAATAGCACACTATTAAATAATAATAACAACAAAGATTAACTATAATGAATACAGTTAATCTTTGTTCAATGTCTGGATTAATTTTTGAAAATTATGATTTCAATTGAAATAATGTTAATTGAAACCAAAAGTCCCACAAGCCTACTGTTAAGAGTTGAGGTTATGTAGCTAGAGTGCTTTCTGATGCTTGAAGTGATATTTGATAATTTTTCTAATCTAAATATTACTATATTACTCAGTAATAGAATAAAATGAAATGAAAGTATTATTTAATTGTAAAATGTTACATAACAGTTTTATATATCATGCTGTGCAAGTAAATAAAATTATTTTATAAAAGATATTTAGAATTCATAGATATATGTCTATAATTAATTTTTTGATGCCAGTTCTCAATCATTCAGTAATCACTAAATGATTATGCATATCAGATCTTATCACAGGCTACCAATACTCTTGGAAGTCTATTGGAGTGTACAAGATATGAATTGATGAACCTGCCTAGAATAGTAATATAAATTTCCCAAAGTATGGGCTCTTAATTTGATTCCAATTCCTCTTATTGAAAAGTCAAGACATTTCCACTTTGCCAGTCAACAGTATGTCCTATATGCTATATAATTTAATTAATATAGTGTTTATAGATAATATTGTATACCTAAGTTAGTGGTCATATAAAATATAGTTATCTTGTTTTCTATAACTAATATAAATTCCCATCTCATTTTTTTCTCTGTTATAAAGATAAATGTAAAAAATAGAACTTTGTTTTGCTGCCTTAAAATTTTTAATTTTTTAATTTAGTTTTTTCTGGAAATGTAATAGTGAAATGATGTTAACTAAGATGATGATAAGTTAAGGACTTGTACAAGTTGAATTCAATATAAGTCATCTGATATTAAAATTATTGATTATTCAAAGAATTTTTTTTTTTGATGAAATAGAAATAAAAGTCAGAAATATTTTATAGAAAATTATTAGGCATAATTAATAATTTTCAATTGCTTTAGTAATTTTTCAGTTTTTAAATAATTTACAAAATAAAGATGATACTGTATTTTATAGTGCATTCAATAATTTGGTGTAACGTGATGTCTAGTAAACAAAAAGTTTTAGGCTTAGGAAAAAAATTAAATACTAGATGAAGTAATGTTGAAAAAACAACTGAAAATAGAGATCATGAGTGCCAATGAAATTCCAAAAAATTTTTTGTCCACAATTTTGAAGGATGAGAAGAAAATTCATGAACAGCAAGCACATGGTGTGAAAAGTAGTGTAAAAATTTATACAGAATGCTAATCATTGTAGTGATGATGAATCTTTGAGTTAAAATTAATCATGCATTCAAATAAATTACAAAATGATTTAAAATGTAGTAGCACTTTCAATTTTATTAAAAATCCTCTTCAGCTACATTAAAACTCAAACAAATTCCTTAAAGTGTTCTAAAGAGCAGTTGTCATGATAACATAATATATCATAGTACATATGTACTTAAATTATACCATAGTTTTTTTTAGCAAAAGATATAAATATTATTAACAACTTATCATAAATTAACTTAAAATTATATATTATGCAATTTTATAAAATAATATGTTTTATCACAGAACATAAGTTACATATCTCCTTAATTTAGGCACTACTGCCAGGTGCTGCTAATTGCGATGGTCTAGTCTATTAATCAGTTTGATATTATTTTTCCTTTTTTTTAGCAAAAGATATAAATATTATTAACAACTTATCATAAATTAACTTAAAATTATATATTATGCAATTTTATAAAATAATATGTTTTATCACAGAACATAAGTTACATATCTCCTTAATTTAGGCACTACTGCCAGGTGCTGCTAATTGCGATGGTCTAGTCTATTAATCAGTTTGATATTATTTTTCCTTTTTTTTAGCAAAAGATATAAATATTATTAACAACTTATCATAAATTAACTTAAAATTATATATTATGCAATTTTATAAAATAATATGTTTTATCACAGAACATAAGTTACATATCTCCTTAATTTAGGCACTACTGCCAGGTGCTGCTAATTGCGATGGTCTAGTCTATTAATCAGTTTGATATTATTTTTCCTTTTTTTTAGCAAAAGATATAAATATTATTAACAACTTATCATAAATTAACTTAAAATTATATATTATGCAATTTTATAAAATAATATGTTTTATCACAGAACATAAGTTACATATCTCTCCTTAATTTAGGCACTAATTCCAGGTGCTGCTAATTGCGATGGTCTACTCTATTAATCAGTTTGATATTATTTTTCCTTTTTTTATAAATGGTTAATGCCTCTGCAATCCTACCCCTTTTGGATTAATTTCCGTCCATAACAATCTGGCTTCATTCCATATATATCCAACTCATTTACTTGTGCTCTCTGTGCCAGAGTTATTATTATTGCATTGCTTTCAATATCATATTTATGCATTGGTAATCTCTTACATAGGAATCTCTCTCTATATCCTACATAAGTATATGCTGCTCATATGTGACATTATCATAAAATGGGATTTCATATACTCCTGGTAATAAATACGGATTCAATTTATCTTTATCATTGCATATAAATGTAATCTGGCAGTGTATAGAAGGAACATGTCAAGATGAAAGAATTATTGTTTTACTGGACTGCAATATTGATGATAGTGAAAACTTCATTTCCTGATTATTGGAAAGTTGAAAAATCTAAGATGCTTTAAAAAATTATTACATGCTCCTTTTGACTATCAGTCAAACAATAATGCATGGATGACAAGTGAAGTATTCAATCACTGGTTCATAAAAACTGATTGGAAATTTTCACAACAGAAGTACATCATTTTGATATTTGTGAATAATTGTCCATTCCTTAATAATGTTCCTGCATTAACCAACATCAGTTTTGTATTTTCCGAAAACTCCATCTCCAAGTTGCTAAGGGAACATTGATTCCTTTAAATGCTCTTACAAAAAAATGCCTTGTTTCTCATATGCTTATGAATGTCCCACAACAAACAAGTGATCTACAAACCAGGTGGTCTCAGAGTACTGTGTGAAAAATGATTTTTGATGCATATAATGATGTTAAAGCTATTGCTGTACAAAACTATTTCAAGAAGGCTGGATTCTTGTTTTATTGGAAAATGATGTTTTGATGATGATGATCACAATACTTCTATAATAGAAGATATTAACCAGTCTCTCACACATTTACAGGTGGACCAGGAAATCTGGAAAATACTTATTGAGGCTAATAACTTCATTGTTGAAGACTATAATCTATATTATGAAAATGCATTAACAGAAATGCTTCTTACTAAGATCTTGTTCACAAAATTAAAGTGCAAATGTAGACCAGGATGAAGATGAGAGAGCATATCTGAGGAAGAAGCTGAAGAGAGCACTACAGAGAGAAAACAAACATTAACTGAAACTTCAATGCATTGGAAATACGAAATCTCTATTTTGAAAATTCTGACATTTCTCAGAACAAAACTGTTTTTGACAATCTCCATAAAATAGATGATGTAATTACAGATCAACTGTTAAAGAAATATAAGCCTACTGTTCAGAACAAAGCTTCCTAAATTAAAAACTCAAATTAATGAGACTTGTTTAATTTGCTTTGAAATTAAACCCATCATAAAAAATTTATAGTCATATTACACCCTCACAAATATATTAAACATTTCTAGTTGTCTTTCTGATAGATGCCCTTACTAACAAACTCCTATATAACAAACTAAAATCTTGTGATTTCTGTGATTTTTTTATAAAGAGGTTACACTGTATATAATAATTACAATGTCATTACGATTTAATAATTGATATTATCCATATATATAAGTATGAGGAAAACTGTATCAGAAATGGCTAAGAAATATGATTTCAACATGACTAGTACTAAATAAACTATAAAAAAAATTATAACAATTTATTTATGCATATATAATAATAATATAATAAATAAATATTATATATAACATTTATTTACATATACTTTTTCATTTATATAATTATA
>AYEL01056850.1:0-24817 GCA_000484575.1 Olivierus martensii | reverse complement strand
AATTAAGGGGAGACACTGGTTTTAAAAAAATTTTTTTAAATATAAGTGCATTTTTAACTATATTTCACCTAATGATATAGTGGTATAATATAAGTAAAAAAATTAGTTCAAAAATCTGTCAAAGAAATTAATTGGTCATATTTAATGGTTTTTTTAATTTTTTAAATCATATTTTGATCATAAAATTTATTTAATAATTATTATTGTATCACTCTAAAACATATATGATATTAATTAGAAAGTGTTCTTGTATGGAATAACAGAAAGCTATATGTGAAATTTACTTTAGAAATTTTAATTTTTGATGCAATTTTAGGAAGTAGATTTTAGACTACATGATGGTGACAATTTTTTTAAATAAAAATATTTGTATAATAACTATGCAAAAAAACTTTCTGTTATTCATTAGGGCACATATTAGTCAGAATTTATGCAAAATTTCATAGCTCTAGGTCACTTTCTTGCAGAGAACTAACAAATCAAAATTTTGAAAAAGTGTGAGAAATTGACACTGAGAAAATCACAGTTGAATTTGAGATAATGATATTTTTATTTATTATACAATTTGAATGCTTATAAATGACTATTTACATAATTTTATTCTTTATTTACAAGAATCCACCAGATTCATATGATGGACTTCCTTCGATTTCTTCTAATTTTCTTTCCGTTCGCTGCCGTGCCAAGCGTTTTATTTTTTGGACACGTTGCATTTCGACAGTTTTACATCTTGCTGATATTTCCATTCTTTTTTTGTCATTGTCTTCAATACTATTTCTTGTTTCAGAACTAGGTTCTACTTTCATATTCTGAAGGATGTTTTCAATACCGCGATATCCATAATTAAAATCTATAATTGCAATCCCTAAACCTATCATAACACGTTTTAGGTGTAGAAAGCTTGTTTTTGGGCATTTACGCCATATTAAAGAATGCAAACTTTCATTTGCATTTTGGGTTTTTCCTTTCAGACATCTTGACAAGAGATTTTCATCTCCCAGTCTCTTGTATATGTGAAGGATCTTTTCCGCAGCATCTTTGTTTAGGGGAGTGCTTATCATTTCTGTATGATTTCCAGGTGTTTCTCCTAATGCAATAGCTTTGTTGTAAAAACACCAGGAATTCTCTCCTTGTGGGCATTGATAATGATGTGGCTTATCGTCTGTTGAAATACAATGAAACAGTGTTGCAAATACTGCATTTCTCATAGATTTCAAGTCTCCTGTATTATTATTTATTGCACTTCTGTAATAATTTGATAACTTTTCTTGGATCCTTTTAGCGAATTTTCCTCTTCTTCATCCTCCCAAGGTAATTCCTTTTGATCTATTTTTGGAAACAAGTTTAGCTAATGCAGTGAACATGTTTCCCTACGTGATTCACACATTCTTCTTTTTTCAACTGATACTTATAAAAAATCATTACGTTTTTCCAATTTATTTGATTTTAATGGAATAACTCAGAAAGAGTTTATCACAAAAATTTGAAACTACTTTTAACTAATCCCTTATACAGTATCAGTCGGTCAGATGACCGCATAATAAATCATTGGCTTGCAACCTAGAGAATCCAGATTGAATTTTGAGTCCCACACCTTTATATTTTTCAGGATGCCGGATTTAGTTTGAACCTCGTCTTACACGACAGTCAACATCATCATAGGAGTGGGCGCCCGATAGTGGACGGTGAAATAATCGTACTGCTTAATAATTTCCGGTTGGAAAGCAGCCTAAAAACAAGAGAAGATTCTCACATCATATTTTAAAGCATAGATAAAACAAATGAATGAATAATTAGAAGCACGAAATCACCATAAAATGCCGAAATTCCTATATTGCACTTATATATTAGATAATTAGATCAAACAAATAAGTAAAATATAAAATCTATATAAATTACAATAAAAAGAAGGTTAAATTAATATATATATACAGTACTATCAATCGATTTCTTAAATTAATGGATCAATTTTATTTAAGATTTAGGGACTACGTACAAATACAGAAAATCTAAAGGTCTATTACGAATATTATTCTGTTCGTTATTGTATTACATTACTTCAAAAGTAATGTCCTACATCTTTGTTTTTTAAGTTTTTATTCTACATCATTTTTATCGATATATTTTATAGGTGCAATCTTTAGGAATAAAATTCTATTTTTCAACATAAGCACTTCTACATTAACTACTTTATGTCACTTTGAAACAATTGTAACCAATACCACCACTGCTTCTATATTTCTAAGGGATTTGCCGTCATTAAAGTTAGTGCCATGAAGCTTAACATTTTAGTTTACTGGATCAAAATACCAGCATCTATTTTATATTCAAACATAATGCAAACATGTATGCATCTACATTACTTTTGTTACATAGTCGGCTTTAGTATGCATATAGGTATTTTAAGGTGGAAAATAGTAGAGTAACGGTGGCTATGTAGAAGATTAATGATCCTATTGAATATATCTATGATCTGGAAAAATAAAAACTGTAGAATAAAATCTTTTTTTTTAATTGTAGGTAGGAGTTCGATTTTGGTCATTTCGAGAAATCACTTATTTTCAATTAAATTGAAAATAATCATCAGATTTTTTCAATTCATATCGCATTCCTTTTGGAATACATGCTATATAATTTATACTAGATAAAAACCTAGACTACAGAAAATACAAAGTCATTTATTATTTACACGACAGCAGGTCCAAGATCATGAGGATTGCATGGGTTCTTGAAATTTTCGCTGATCTCTATCCTTCAACATGCTGGCTGCACCTTCAAAAATCTAATGAATTCTTATATGATTCGCTGCTTTATATTTCTCACGCAGATTCATTGGCGTTAAACATCTAAATGTTGATATATAAAAAACAATAATTTTAGAAAAATCTTAATATAAAACAAATTTATTTTTCTTTTTTTTTTGTTTGTTTTTAACATTGCTTTCCAACGAAAAGTTACTAAGCACTGGCATCATCTCGGAATTCAATACAAACTAACTGCATTCTGATGATATTAACCAAGAAGGTGAAGTATGCAGATCGATCGGATAGGCCAGCAGGCCCAGAATGCCGCATAAATTTTGTTATTTTGATATTAACCAAGAAGGTGAAGTATGCAGATCGATCGGATAGGCCAGCAGGCCCAGAATGCGGCATAAATTTTAAGTTATTTGTCTACAGATACTATTATAAATAAAGTTCTTTATTTCTAACTTTTGTTTTGTATCTAGCGAGTAAAAACTCATCTCCTATGATAATCTACACTATAATCATTCTTCTCTAGAAATTAAAAAAAATATTTATCCATCTGTTGAATCATTATTTCAATATTTTAAAGAATATCAGTGATTAAACAAATGAATATCTACAATTGATAAATTTTATAACGGCAAACAATTCATATTAAGAAATTATGTTAACATTTATACGACGAGTAATTGTATTCTAGTTGTATTAACATTAGATATAATTTTGTTGCTGTCAAGCTAGTTTTAGATCTACATAGTAGTATTATATTTGCTTTGAAGTGGGAATCGTTTACCACGAATGAATTATTCATGAATGACTCAATATTAGTAGTCATATTAGTCAGATATCATTCCTCCAAGAAATATTATTTGATCTGTCTTCATTTAAAATATAAACAATTCGATGTAACTGTAAAAGTAGCTAACTGATTATTTGATCTGTCTTCATTTAAAATATAAACAATTCGATGTAACTGTAAAAGTAGTTAACTGAATTTATTTATTTATTTATCAAGTTATGCACCCTACATATAAGAAATGGGTGCCCCCCAAATACAATTAAACTTCATTTTTTCACTGTTCCATTCATTATAAATTTTACAAGCTCTATAGAAAAAGAAGTTCGTAGTTCTCTGTAGACGGTGCTTAGGAATAGATAAAAGATCTGTTTTTCTTGTATTGACTTGTGGTACGTTAAAGTAGATAACGTCTGCTGGAAGAAGTCCTTGTATATATTTGGATAAGAGTTTGATATCTTGATGTAGTCAAGATATCAAACTCTTATCCACAGCATATTGATTTGAAAGTTTTAATTTAATGTCCTCTTTTTATCAATAGATATTTAAAACAAATTCAAATTCAACTGCATATAATTAGAGAAACTACCAAAAATGTGAAAAATTGTACTGTACATTCTACAATACTTATAACCTCATACTTATTAGAACAGTTTTTATAAAGGTATATTAAAATTATACAAATTAGGTAAAATAAATATAAAATAAGTTTATTTGAAGATATAAAAAAATAATAATAAGTTTCTTATATTATTAATATACAGTAAATTATCAGGTCATCCCAAAAGTAATGCTTTTAGCATTAAGTTTTGAAAAAATATAAAAAATAAAAGTTTATTTGAAGATATAAAAAAATAATAATAAGTTTCTTATATTATTAATATACAGTGAATTATCAGGTCATCCCAAAAGTAATGCTTTTAGCATTAACATTTGAAAAAATATAAAAAAAAGATGACACTAATTTAAACAAGTATATATTCTCTATTTGAATCAATAACACTCTTTCTACATTGTGAAAGTTTAAAAAATTCATGTTTAGACAAGCCGATACATGTTCGAACAAGTACATTATAAAAAAAAAAAAAAAACATTAGTTTTGGATGACCTGATATAATGCCTTTACAGAATGCAGATATACAGATGCTTATCATTGAATTTAGACTTGTAGTTTTTAGTACATTATAAAAAAAAAAAAAACATTAGTTTTGGGATGACCTGATATAATGCCTTTACAGTGTACTGTATCATTGAATTTAGACTTGTAGTTACATTTTTAATTACTGAGTAAATACTCAATAATTAGCTTACCAACATTAGAAGACGAAACACTGATTATCTTTCTGTTATAACTTTATAAAAACTAATTTTTAAAATAATGAACATTTTAATAAAAAATTTGATGCTAGCATCGAACAGATGGCAGCATCATCCAATATCATTAATCAGAGTTAGTGTTTAACTTTCTAATTTATTAAACAAATCAAATTTAATATACGGTAATAATAAATCTTGTTAAAAATTATGCAATTACAGTAATATCGATTATATTCAATATGAAATTATTTTAAACCGATACTTATCTAATTTCAATAATTCGATAAAAATAAAGATAAATAAAAGTAAAGTATATTTTGTTTATTAGAAGATATATATGAAATTTTTATAAAATTTTCTAGAATATTTATTTCGGAAATTAATTTAAATTACATAACATTATATTATGATTCAAATTTAATTAGTTGATTTGTAGAAAAGGCAGTATTATCGTTATTTAATTTTAACTAAATTCATATAAATTAATAAAATATATATCTATATTGCGATTCCGAAATGAATTATTGGAATGTAAATTTAAGCCAATAAAAAGATGTAAATATTGCTATTCTTAGTACAAATTATTCATTGACTTTTATTTAATGTAAACAATTTAATGCACAAACTTCGCATTAAATTGTCGCATTAAACTTCGCATTTTTATAGTCGAGAATTTGACATTTATTGTTTTTACTTCCTTTCATACTAGTTTTCCTTTTTTTACAGAAGTATATAGTAACTAGAGAATACGTTTATTATTTATTAACCTCGCTACTCAAAATAAATAAACCACTCGTCTTCGATGAAACTCGGCGAGAATTTATGTAGTAGTTACATTGTTCATCAGTCTACATCTTCCGCTCTAATAATCATTTTCAAATCTGAACGGTTACATCTTTTATTAACTACTTAAAATAGCCATGGAGAAAAATAACATTTCAAAATTTTTAAATAAATGTTATTAATTAATATTCACCTTGAAATCAGAAAGACATCAAGACTGAGAAATGTAATCAAAAATGAGGAAAAATCTAACAAGAATCTATAAAAAAAATTAAAAGAAAATTAATACAATTTCTGCAGTGCCGGATTAACATACAGGGTGTCCAGCAAAGGACTCCCTGATTTCAAAATTAAAAATCACGAAAACAAACATCGGTAGAAGAATGCAACAAGCGGTATGTTTATTGTGAAAGCTGTAAGAATTTCATACAGAAGTTTCGAAATAATAGTTATAAAAGCTGCTAACAGATGGCGCTGTACGCTGTACAGCTTGTATCAGCATGCATAAATAAACTTGTCCTTTGCAAGCAGTCTTTGCGATCACATCACAATCTTCTCGAAATGTCCACCGCTCGCAGTACAGAGATGGCGCAAACGAACAATGAAATTTGTCATCACATCCTGTAGTGTGTCAACAGAAATGAATTCAGATGCCACACAGATCAATGATTCAAGTTTGTCCAGTGTGGTGAGATGGTTCCGGTAGACAGTGTCTTTCAATGTGCCCCACAAAAAGTAGTCACAAGGAGTCAATCAGGCGAATATGGAGGCCAATCCATGCCTGCGCCGGTACAGCGCCATCTGATAGCAGCTTTTGTTACTATTATTTCGAAACTTCTGTATGAAATTCTTACAGCTTTCACAATAAACATACCGTTTGTTGCATTCTTCTACCGATCTTTATTTTCATGATTTTTAATTTTGAAATCAGGGAGTCTTTGCTGGACACCCTGTAATAGCAAAAGTAATATTTGCTATGGGCCCCGCGCCAATAAATATGTACATCATTTTTTGGTCATCCATAGCCACCTCTGGGTCATCTAATACGAGCGTTAGGCCCTGCGCTCATATGTAATTAAACTATTTAATTACAGGAATGAGAACAAATGACTACTATGAGACTGCGCCCACTAGCAACTCTTTTGTTGGCGGAATAAACAATAGCAGTCCTTTGTTCTCCCTCCTGCAATTAAATAGTTGACTGACTGATAATTGCAAGTGGGCGCGGGGCCTTAAACCAATGATCTTGTGATTTATGCCATATTTAGCGCCTTTTCATTTGGTATCATCCTTGTGAGAGAAGGAGCATAAGAAGATGATTTAGTTTGACTCTGAACATAAATTGTGAAATGGATACATCCACAGATTTATATACATCCTATAAATCCTATATCATCAACAAATTTCCTCATGCTAAATGTAGAAAAATTAATGTTTAATGTTGACTGTGTTGTTATTTTTGATAATGATAATTACTATGCAAATTAAAAATGTTTGTGTTCAAATATATTTGCGTTGTTTTATTGTTTAATTTTAAATATAGGACCCCTTTCTTAACATATGCTACAGGCCCCGTATTAGCTTAATCCGGCACTGACAATAATTGTGGACAAAATGGAACAATTGTGCTGTGCCGTGGCTGTGCCTTATATATAAACAATCAATACGTAAATCTAGTACAATACTTGTATATTATACTTAATTTAAGTAGCTCGAATCCCATTGAATGCTTTTTGCAATTGTATTAGTATATGTATATGCTATACATATATGTATATAAATATATATATATCAGTATCCCTTCATATTTGAACAACTATTATATCAATTTTAACCAAATTTTTATTTGTTGTTATATATCCTCCATGTACTAAGATGTGGGCCGCTCTTAACAGTGATAGGGCCTACTGT
Source organism: Olivierus martensii (assembly GCA_000484575.1). Lineage (NCBI taxonomy): Eukaryota > Metazoa > Arthropoda > Arachnida > Scorpiones > Buthidae > Olivierus > Olivierus martensii. Next base: position 17,263 of record AYEL01056850.1, on the reverse strand, counting down.
ATTTTCAAACCACGAACTAGAAGCGAAGATATGCACATTAAAAGCGATGCAATTTTTTTCTTTTTTAATTTTAAAACTACATTATCGAATTTTAATTCAGTTTTTGAGTTCAATGAGATAAAGGTTAGGTTAGGTTAGTTTTATTACGCTGCCATATTCTCATGAAATATTCTGTATCTAGCGGCGGCGATGCCATATCCTCATGGGATATTCTATATCTGGAGGCGGCCACTTATAGCCCCTATCCTCATGGGATATACTGTATCTGGCGGCGGCCACTTGTAGAGCCAACACAGGGCTGGCCAGCACCCATGATGGGGTCAACCGGATGGTTGAAGAATGGGATTCAGCAACCATCACAGGCTGGCCAGCACCCATGATGGGGTCAACCGGATGGTTGAAGGATGGGATTCAGCAAGCCGGGCCCTAACCCCTCCTGAAAAATTGGAGGTGTGGTACCCGGATTTGAACCCGGACTCCGGGTGGTAAGCCAAAGCTTTACCACGCGGCAATCCGGCCGACAATGAGATAAAGAAATGAACGCAATTTTTTCTATAAAAGTTTATTTTTTGCGAATTTTTTTTTATTTTAACATCGGTTTTCTTTATTAATATTAAAGATATAAAATACAAATTAATGTTATTATATGCAATTTTATATTCTCTACAAATAGTTCAGTTTTTTCGTAAAACATCTTTGAAATTTGGAAGAAATTCAAAAGTTTTTTCGAAATTAGCTGTAAAAATAAAAAAAAATAATTCTGACATAACCAAGAGAAAGTATTTTCGAACAAACTGAAAATTTCGTAGATCTGCGGTAATTAGAGGCGAAATAAACTATTTTTCTATAATTCAAAGCAAATTTTATAATAATTTGGTCGATAGATGGCGTAATGAATCAAATTCATTCAACGATCCAATTCATTATATGTCATTTTTTTTTAATTAAGAGTTAATGCAAGAGTTAATGTGATCTATAAAATTTAATATTTTAAAATTTAAATCGATAATCGATTTAAATATTATTATTATTAACTCATGGGAAAGTTCAATTTTTAGTTTCACAATACAATTTATTTTAATTTAAAATTAAAATGAAATTATAGGTTCGGACTTATTACGATCTCATCAGGTATTGGTAGAAAATCAATATTGTATAAGGATATTAATAATTAAATACAATAAAGTTAATTAAAATTAGAGATATTAAAATATTTATGAGAATTAATCTTGGAATTAATAAAAACATTAAATAATATATACTGTATTTCATAATTTCAGTCAAGCTTTGTTTAAAAGGTACTCTTATAGAGTTAAACTGAGATTAACTTTTATATAAAAAAAATAAACAAATGTAACTGTGATTCTTGCTTGACTTTACTGCTAGAATAAATTTTCTTATTTTACGTTCATTGTATTTCCAACAACCCATTTTAATGTTACAAAGTCCTAAATTTATGATAATTATTTAATGGATTCTACTAATTAATACTGGACCTTCGTCCAAACTTCGAGTTCGATAAAATTTCTTTGAAGAACATTATCGGATTCCCGGAAGGACGATTGAATCTCTTCTAAAAGCACTTTGATGGCACAAGCCGAAAACACCGAAACGTAACAGTATACCGTAGTGCAGTTTTTGTTACAAATTATAAAATTTCAATAGTTTTTAATGGATTTATTTTCTCGCATAAAGGAAAATAATATCTTTTCTTCTTCTAAAACATTGCAAACATTCTCTAATAGAATTTCATGAATATTAATGAGACTGTGATAACAATTTTATCATGAAAATAATTTAATGTATTGAGCATTTGTCAAAAGGTTAAGACGAAGATAACGTATTTGTCAATCAGGTAAAATGATTAAAATTATTATAAATTCAAATAAGTAACTGCAAGGAATATGGTGCGAATCTTATTAAAATTTTAATCATTCTACAATTACAGAAAATTGTTCTCAAATTTCAGATAATCAGAATTCGGTATCGGTGAATAATGAAGTTGTAATTTTTCTTATTACTAATGATGGTTAACAGATTCAAAAATTCAATTAGAATTCTAGAAAAATATTACAAATCAAAATAATAAAAATTTATTTATGTAGTGTATGAAAATGACAGAATAATATTTAAAAATAATCTATGTAGACCAATAAAAAATGCAAATATTGATATGCATAGTGCAAATTGTTCATTGGCAGCTTTTATTTAATGTAAACTATTTATTGCACCAACTTCTTTTATATATATATATAATTTATAAGGACTAAACTACCAAAAATTTTTTACATAACAACTGTATTATACAAAAATAAAAACAAAACTGAAATTGTTTTTTTCCCTATTAACAGATGGCGACACTAATAAACAAAAACCAGACAAAAACAGCATTCAGTTGTGACCCCCCAAAGTGTAGTGCACACCCCTAGAAATGCATAAGAAATTTTCAAGGGGGTTCGTTTTTTTGCTTATCATAATATATGCCTGTTGTAAGGAATCCGCTTTATTATTCTTTGCTGATAAAAAAGAGATGCTTGTTATTTTTATTTACTGATAAAAGAGGTGCGTGATTTGAAAGGTTTGAGGACCTGTAGTATACAGCATCTATATATATATATACAAACAAATACAGTACATCATACAAATGCAAATGATTAAAGCTAACAGTGCTGGTAAATACGTTTCATAATTTAATAAATCAATTGTTGCTATTTATTTAATAATCAAAATAAAATCAAGACCTTTCAATAAAAATAAAAAATTTAATAAACTTTATTTATAGTTTAATTTGATACGAATTTTATATATTATTTGTTTATAACAAATTGTAAAATATTGAAAAAGCATTATTTAATAAACGTAGCAGTTTTCGGTTCTATATTCAAAATATATTATTTATTTATTTTTATAAATGTTTGTTTTCGAAAATAATTTAAGAGAATTCCGTTACCAAATTTACGTGAATTTATTTATAAATAAAATTTCGCATCAAACATATCTATGAAATATTCAAAATGTCTAGAAAAATATTTATGTCGGATATTTTATTTTTTAAACGAAATTCTAAGTTCGAATTTATACCGTAATGAAATTTTTTTTTATATGAAAACTTTAAATATTACATAGATTTTAACATTATTATTTTTTATGTAATTAAATCTATTTTTCCTTCCTTTAAATCTTTATGATTAAATTAATGTCATAAAAAATTTCGACATTGTTCCTTTTGATTTTTAACACTTCCATTTTAAGATAACAAAATTTAAATCCCGTATATTTTAGATAAACTTAATATTAAAAAAATAATTTAAAAAAAATTTTTCCTCTTGTTTAATGCTCTTCATTAAGCTTTCTACTATAAAGACAAACTAAGTAATAATTGAAACAGTAATATAAACCTAAGTAAATTGAAAAATAATAAAGATATAAAGTAATAAAGTATTATTTTCTCCAATTTATGCGGATAAACTCGTATCATGTTGAATAAGAAACTAATACATTAAGAAGAGAAACAGTATATTTTGATCTAGAGTTATTTGCTTTTCCACCTTATCGATCAGTAAGCAAAGCCGAGCTTTCACTTTTGAACACAATGTATTGTCTTACTGTCATAACGGAAATGAAAATTAAAGACCCAAGCACTTTCCAATACTCTATTCTATCATATATAATAATGATTACGGAATTTTCTGCTACAAAAGTAATATTTATCTTACTCAACAAGTTCCATTAAGGACGGGTATATCTTTCATTTTCTCTCACAGTAAATGAAATTTACTGACAACACCGAAATTATTTTTACAAACGGAAAATGCCGAAACCAATTAAGTTTGTCATAAATACAAAATGCCTTATACGATTTTGACAGAAATTTAATTTTTTAATTAAAGAAAATATTAATGATTCGATCGGGACGACTTTCGATAAAGTTAAAAATACGCTTAACTTGTGTCGTAAGAATAAAGTTAATTAAGTTGAGGATTTAAAATTAAATTAAAATAAGATAATTAAATTTTCGTTTGAATGTATAAATGCTAAAATGAATTTTATATTTCGTCAGTTGTAATAATAATTTTATTGAGATATCAGTTCCTTCAGGAAAAAATTCTATTATACTTCTTTCATTTCCAAATTTATCATTCAATTTAAGAGGAAAAAAATAATAATAAAAAAGTCCTCCATCTTTTTATTTTTTTTCTTCTTTATTCACTTCTTATTTCATTTCTTTCTGTTCTTATTAAATTTTTTCTCAGTCGTGTAGTAGTAAAGTGAGCGATCTAAAACTGCTGACGAGTTTTCGGAAAAATCTGTAACAGTGTGGTGGAGGACAGAAAATATCGTTTGTTTCCATTTTATGCAGTTTCAAGTCGGTTTTCTAGTTTCCAGAGAAAATACTAAATCGATGAAAATGTAATTCCGAATGACGATATTTTATTTTTAAACTTACATCTAATGACATTAGACCCGTAAAAGTACTCCTAATGCAAAAGAATGTTTTTGATGTTTTGTTTCTCTTTCTCTGAAATGATTTGAATAGACTTAATGGAGATTTGATATAGTTTATGGAAAAGTTTCTAAAATTATTACGTTTTTTTTGTGTAGATTTAGCTAATGAGGTTTCGATTCGCTAGAAGTTTAGTTTGAATATATAAATGGAAGTGATGACTTTATTCTGATTCCGATACATTCATATTTCATCCAAACTGTCTTTTCCTGTTGAAAAATATTTGAATTTTTATGCGTTAACGCCATCAAAAGCGAATACATACTCCAAAACTTACGTATAAATTCCAGGAATAAAATGAGCATGATAATGTCTAAAGCTTTTACAGGTTCGGTTCAATCTTATTAAACTCTGCTGAATATTTAATGTCGATGCATCGGTTCCATTTTCAAAAAAATTTATGCTTGAAAATAGAATATCAATTTTTAAAATCATTTGTTTTTGACATTGTTCTTAAATGATTATATAAATATTAATATATATGTTCAATTATCATATATAATGTATTTATTAATTTTATTTTATTTTTATCATCGTTGATAAACAGAAATAAAATTATAGTTTTTCATATTCTATTATAAGATTTCTGTATATATTTTTTTCCAAATAATGTTAACAAGATTTAATACAAAATAAAAAATATTTCAAGGAACTGGATCGAAAACTACTATAGTATTAAAAATGATTATCTTAAAATATATTGTAATCTAACAACAATAATCTTGCAATGCATTCGATTTACATACAGTACATTATGACTCAACTAATTGAATATTTAATTATGATGCACATAAAAACCGAACATAAACAATTTTTATTATCCTGTGATCTGCTACTATTAAAAAATATTGTTGTAAATATGCACAACAATTTTTATCTGCTATGGATTAAAAAAATTATAGTATGATATGTTAATTAAAACAGAATACAGTATATTTATTTGGAAAAATAGGAAAAACTGTTTATAGTATCTTTCCAATACTTTCTGCTGAAAAAAAAAAAAAAAAAAAAAAAAAAAAAAAAAAAAAAAAAAAAAAAAAAAAAAAAAAAAAAAAAAAAAAAAAAAAAAAAAAAAGGAAAAGCTTTAGAATAAAAAAGCTTATTTCTTCAAACTAAGATTAATTTACAGAATTTGTAGATAAAAAAGGATATAACGAACCTTCATTGTGCTTGATTAGGTATTGCTAAGCTTTATTGGTAATCTCAGAGTTAAACTTCCAATTTTTTTTAATTGTGACATCATTACTATCCCTCACAAATTTTGAATTTTCTTCTTTCGAATTTAACTTCATATTATATTTTCCATTTTTTTATCATCAAAAATTATAGGTTATATATATTTATAATATATATAAGTAGTGAACACGCGCACGCAAACATTTCAGATTTATAATATATATAAGTAAAACTTATAAGTTATACATTCTCATTAGCTTAATAACAATAAAGTTGTATTATGCATTAAAGCTTTTCTTTTTTGTTTGAAATAACCAATTTTGCTGCTAGCATAAAAAAAAACCTAATTTTTGAAGCCATTTTCTTTTATCTGAGCCCGATAAAAAAATAAAAAAATAAAAAAAAAGGGATTTGACTTTTATGTTCAATTTTCTATATTTTTATTACTTTTAGTTTTATTTCAGGCGTATTATCACTAATTTTGTGGATAATTTGCTTTAATGCACTTAAAACATAATCTATATAATATTCAATGTACTATATTTAGAAGCTAAATGAATATAATACCTTAAATAAAAATAAAAATTTTTGTAATATATTAATTATATGAGAAAGTTAAGATTTTTTACAAACACAATTACAAGAAAATACTTTTATATAAAACCATTCCATTGAGCTGATTTTGTTGATACCTTTTGGTTTCAATAGCATTCTTGGATTATTTCTTTCCAGATCATAGCTATGGCGAGACGAGGAAGAAATAAGAGATTTACTCGAGAAGAAAAATGAGTAGATCAGTTTTGATAACTTCAAAATTGAGGCGAATTTTGATTTAGTCTTTCGATTTTCAACCTAATTTTTCACTTTACTGCAAATCTAGTCATCCAAGAAGTAAAATACTGAATTCTATTTAAAAAGAAGATCGATGAATCAAATGAATGATAGTTTATTTCCTAACAGTGTTCGTGTTTTGTCTACGCTTCAAAGGAAGTTTACTTCATGTATCTGGAAAATTTGTGAGTTAAAATACAATATTTAATCCAATTTAAATATTATATATATATATTTGTTTCGAGTTAACGAAGCGATTTTATTTTTAGATCTTATTGTTCTTAAATTTTATCCAATTTTACTCAATATATCAACTTCATTCGGTTTATTTTATGATGCGTAAAGTCGTTTATATCGAAAATCTATTTAGATAAAATATATTTATCTCATGATTTCAGATAGTAACATATATTTTTTATAAATATCAATACTGAAAACTAAGTATATTGTGAATTATGTTCAATTGGAAATTTGTGTATGTGAGCATCAGTCTCAAACTCGCGATCTCCATCGCATATAATTTCAAGAGCATATAGAAGATATTCAGAGAAAATCTATTTAGATAAAATATATTTATCTCATGATTTCAGATAGTAACATATATTTTTATAAATATCAATACTGAAAACTAAGTATATTGTGAATTATGTTTAATTCGAAATTTGTGCATGTGAGCATCAGTCTCAAACTCGCGATCTCCATAGCATATAATTTCAAGAGCATATAGAAGATATTCAGAAAAAATCGGAACCATTTTTCATGAAATATTTGAAAATTAATAAATTTTGATGTGTTTTGATAAATTGTATTGAAATTCAGAAAAATATATATAATAGATTCTATCCACACATATTCTATGTTGGATCTGCAGAGGTTGGCAGGAAAAAAAATTATATCAAAATATTAGTGTATTTTCAAATAGGGTCATGAGTAAATAATGCAAGGATTCAGGATAATTAACTCAGAGAGCAAGATAATAAACAAAATTAACATATTTATTAAAATAGCAAAAAATAAAAGTGCAATGCAACAAAAGCTGACATTATTAGCTCTAGAAATAAATGAGCTATGTACAAAATAAGAGAGTTATAATTTTAACTCTTGAACAGGAGAGAGAGCTACTCGATTCTGGGTTGTGTAGATATAGCTTACCTGGGAGAGAAAAGTATTTCTTCTATCTTCTTTCTTTTGGAGCTACTCGATTCTGGGTTGTGTAGATATAGCTTACCTGGGAGAGAAAAGTATTTCTTTCTTTCGTTCATATTTCTTCTTAGGACGAATGTCATCTTCGCTCCTTCGTCTTCGTCGGACTCCGCCGACAGGAAAGAACACGGATTCCCTTTTTCTCCTACATTTTCAAAAAACCAACTATCTCTCTGTCTAACACTTGTCATTCGTCCGATGTCAACAAGTCGACTGTCTCTCTAAACATCCTCGTTTTCTGTATTGCGATTTAATTACCTATTGTTGAAAAATGATCTACCCTTTTTTCTTCTGTCAATTCTATCTTCTGTTTATTTAACGAGAGGACAAAAGTCTCCATGCTGACAATTCGGATTGGTTCTCACATTAAATTAGAAATGAAAGTTTTGCAGTGAAAAATTCTACCATTTACAAATGGCTTTATAATTTTGAATATGATTTGTGGCTTATCATTAAGGGAATTAATATGTAAATAATTAAAATAATCAATCTTTCAGATTATTTATCTAACAATTCCTTAATTTCAGATTATTTATCTGAGATAAAAATTTTTTCTGTAACGCATTAATTTTAAATGCTGCCTTCCAACCAACTAAAGTTGTTTAATACTGTCCTCCATCCAACCAAAGTGGCCCTTTGAAGAAAATGAAGTTTGAGATCGCTGATATAGAGTCTACTCATGAGAAACTTTTTCTGAATGCTATTCTTAGTTATTGTTTTGATCATAATGATATTGGTTTTCAGAATAATCATATTCAGGAGTTGACCTCATATTTTAATCATGAAACTTTAATGAGTTCTGATTTATGAGTTCCTTAAAATGGAATTTCCTTAATGCGGCGAATAATCATATTCAGGAGTTGACCTCATATTTTAATCATGAAACTTTAATGAGTTCTGGTTTATGAGTTCCTTAAAATGGTATTTCCTTAACGTGGAATCTTTAACATGATAACTTCGCATTTAGTTGTACTCTTTTAAATCTTTAAAAAATGCTATAGATGTATGAATTAAATGATATGTCTTAAATTTAATGAATATTCCTTATGTGGAATTCTATAAAGCATATAGTTAAAAATTGTATTGATAAATCTAATGGAATTTTCTTAATTCACAATTAGATAATTTTTTTTACTGTTTCTTCTTTTAAAATTTTTTCTGTTAATTTTATCATCTAATGGAATTTTCTTAATTCACAATTAGATAATTTTTTTTACTGTTTCTTCTTTTAACATTTTTTCTGTTAATTTTATCATTTAATAAACTTTTCATTTGAACGATACTTACATCATTCAAATTGATTTTGTTCAAGGATCGTTCAAATGAAAAATGATCAAGTCAGAAAGAAAGACATAAACGATTTATTTATCTGTATATATTGTCGGAAATTTTCGAGACATTTGTTTCTATATAAAATTAGAAATATGATAGGCCTATAAAGAAAAACGTGAAATTAAGAACTGTTCGTAGAATTATTCTAACACATACTCAGAAATTCTATGATCATAGAATTTATCACTTTTAATGAAATGCGAATTTATAGTTTAATTGTGCAGTATTGCATTCAGGTATCGTTATACAACAAAATAATTTTCCTGTTCAAATGTCACTGGCACTTGAATTTTATTGCCTTTTTAAAAGTCCAAAATTTTACAATATCATTGCAGTTGATGATATGACTGTTATCATCACCTATGTAAGTCTGTAAACGTCCGATAGTAATGTTCTTTCTTTCACTAAAAAACGAAACATTCAATTTTGAACACTTTTATTAAGAGTTTTACTGCAATTTGCACCGATATTGGGTACAAAAATATTTAATCCAACTTAAATATTACGTTTTTTTATGTTACAATATAAAAAATAATAATATTTTGCCAAAATATTTGCAATTAATAAAAAATTATCGAAAATATTCGTTAAAAATTCAAAAATTAACTAAATATTTTAAATTCCTATTAAACAGTTTAATCATTTGTAAATATCTTTGGAAATATCTAATATTAAAATGGCACATAATTGCAAATTTATTAATTAAACAGATGAAAATTAAACTCAAGAATTCTCTTCACGGTTACTCCCTTCTTGAATTAATCATTCTAACAACTATTTAATTACTTTATGCTTTTGTGTTCGAATGTAGAACGAGTTATAAACTTGTAACGATATAAATATCAATAATCCCATAATTAATAGAAGACACAATCTTTCATTAAAAGAGCTGCATAAATAAATTAGTACTGGAAATGTGTTTTCAGCAGATGTAGATTCTCATATTCATCACAGGTACTAGTTTTACAGAATCACAGCACTAGTTTAAACCAATCTAACAATTTGCTTTCTATTATTAATCATTGATAATTTATCAACAGTTAACTTATATTGTACCTCTATAATTATTTTTATAACATTGAAGAAGGCTATCTAAATGAATAAATTACTGTATTCAGATAAAATTTGTTACATATTTCTAAATTTTATGTTTATTTAAATCATATGTGCTGTTTGAAATTTAGATTAGATGCTATCAACCTTACTAAATTTTATTATTACTGTACTTTAAGAAAACTGAAATATACCAGAAAATTTTATTATTATGTTGTGCGAATTACTCTAAAAACCTTAATTCGTAACAATAATAAAATAATTCATAATATTAAACTCTTAATTCGCAATAATAATCTTACAACCATTTTTAATGCTTGTCTATATTCTGGGACTTAACATAGCGAATGGAATGAAAAAAATAGAAACTGAGATGAAATAACATAATGATAAACAGAGAAATATTAATAAATTTTTGAAACTTATTGCTATAATTACGATATAATTAGAACACTATATCCAGCTTTAAACAAATTGATACCCATTAATGAAGACAGCTTTAAGTCTGTATTATGACATTTGAAATGTGAGGTTAATAAAACTCACCAAAATGACTCTTACACGAAAACGTAATATCTAATCTTGTGCATTTTGAATTATTCTTCCGTCATTTTATATCTGTTGAATCAGCTGCGATAATGTCAAATATTTTTCACAGTAATTTCATAGCAGTTTGTCAAAATTGTTTTTCTTGCGTTTTGCGGAATTGTAAAATATATATTTTCGTTTTTATTAAGTAAATAAAAAAATAAATAAATAATTCTGTCACTCTTCATCTTCAAATAATTTGATTTCTTAGGAAGGAATCACCAATAAAGCAAATGATTTCGCACTGTGATCATATTTAATACAAATATTGGCCAAATGTAATCAGAAATATAGTATTATCATAAAAAAATATTATTTTATTTTATTGATAGATTGATTGTGTTGCATAATTGATCTTAGATGATCTTTATATAATAAAAATAATTTTAGTTTATTCTGAACAACATAATTATGTTGTTCAGAACTCTTGATGAAATCAACCCTATAAATTATATAAATTTTCCTAGTTATCTAAGCTAAAAGAAATTATTAATGAAAATTTCTATGAATTTTTAACTACCGATTATTTCTGGGAATTGATTAAAATAGTCATCTGATTCAGTATATATACTGTAGTATGCACATTAACATAAGCAATAACTAATATCTAAAAAATAAAAGATTAATAAAAATATTCAAATAATACGAAACAATATCTATAGATATGTTTAACAATAGGACTATTCTTAAAGAAGAAATATTTCATTTTCTTGAACAAGAAGAATAAACAATGTTTACAATACTGTATTTATAAATAATAAAAAAATTAAGAAAAAAAATATATATACAGACAGTAGTTTGAAACTGCGGCGTTATATTTTATGAATATGGCAAATAATTGATAAATAATGAATTAAATATTTCATAAAATTATTATCTAATATTAAATTTAGATATACACAGTATTCTCTTGAGTAGGGTGAAACTGGTCCAAAATGATCTGTCAGGGTGAAATGATCTGCCATTGTATTTCCTTAAGTTTTACCGTCACTTGTTGACAAACCAGCAAAGCTTGTACTACTGCAAACAAGATGGCCATTATGTCTTACTGTTAGTTAGATTAGGTTAGTGTATTTTGGGATGGCCATTTCGATTAAATGAAAATCAATGTCTGCGATCTAAGGTATCAGAATTTTAGTTAACTGATGTTTTTTTTTTTACTTCCATAAACATGGAGTAACATCTTACGTAGATATAATAAAACTTGTTTTTATTGTGTTTTTACCTACTGTTTTATTTACAATTAATAAATAATTGCATTATTTATTAATTGTACGTATCTGCAAAATGACTTCTACGGGATCATTTTGGATAGGTGGTGTACAAAATGATCATATAATTTGGCATAGGTTTCGAATTTTTATTTTTTTTCTCTTATTTCGAATGAATAATCCTCGAACTGTTTAAGATATTTTATAGTTGAAAGACTAGGGTTTAAGATATTTTATAGTTGAAAGACTAGTCTTTCAAAATATATACCGGTATATAAAAAAAAATTAATCCAATAATTTATTTTGAATTTTTTTAATTTTAAGAGTTTTTGCTTGAGACCAGCTTCCCCTATATAATTTATTCAGTCAACTAATGTTTGTTTAGAAGTACAGCGAAAGTTTGCTATGTAAAGATCTCATATTATTATAATTCAAAAATTGTAATTTGTTCAATTTTAGATCAGTTTTTTCAACAATTTGCTATAATAAAGATTTTAAAATTATTTCAAAATTAAAAAATCTATAATAATGGAAAATTTTTAATTTTTAAAATGTTAAAAATAAAATAATAAAAAAGCCATATTCTATATATTTTTTTAAAAATCAATATATACAATAGAATAAAAAAATGAATTTGTGAATTAATCCGATACTTATTTGACTATTTTTGAAGGAATAAATCTCAGTTTTTCCTTTTATATAATCTAAATAGGATATATAATGAATTTGTTTTTATTTAATTGTAATATAGATAATTTTAAAACATTATTAAATACGTTTACATATCCACACGGATAATATGGACTTAACGAAATGATATTATATAGCATCTAAATTCATTATTTCGATCTTATTTAATTAAAAAAGTCTAAGAAGAATCTTAATTATTTATAAAAACACTGACATTGGAATAAAAGCAAAATACAATATGAAAATATTGTATGAGATAAGCTACTATTACAAGCATGTTACATATCATAATATATATAAATTTCATCAATTCAATACAGTATAGTAATATGTTTATGTTTTATATACAGTATAAATAACATACTTCAGTGAAATATGTAATTTATATATCCATATCATTATCGAAATATGGATTTTGTCTATTTTGATATGATTCACATTCCATAAACAACTTCAATGATTTTGTATAGATACTTCAAGGACCACTTTACCAACTGTCACTTGCAGTTAGGATATCTTTTTTCAACCTGCCATCATTTTCTGTCTTGATTTTTGCTTTATTGAAATGCTGTCTTAACCTTTATCATCTTGAAATTGAAAATTTCAGTAACCATAGGTCCACTTATCTCCGAATTTTCTAATATAATTCAATTTTTAAAACCCATAATATTACGTTCGCAGCACTTATTAACTTTATATATATTTTTAAAAAGTTACTTATGTATCTGTTCTTTATGCACTTGTATATCTCTGAAGATATCATAACTAAATTTTACACCATTGTTTCTGAGATCAAGAAATTTTTTCGTTTATATTTGGAATCTATCTAACAAAATATCTTTTGATCAGTGCACTGCCAAACACGATTGATCCATCTATGACCATATTATGGAAAGTTAAATAAAATAAAATTTCCATTGCGGTTTCATTCAGATCATCCACTCTAGAATTAATTTATTTGATATGAAAATAGTAAATATCAAATTTGATATGAAAGTAGACAATCATAAATCTATGTCATTAAATTTTAAAATATTTAAATTTAATATTTTCGAATAATATAGATCTAAATAAATCTTATGATGCAATCGTTGATGATATAAATCTATTAAAATACTAAAGTAATATTTTTAATATTATTAAAGCAATTATAAATTAACAAATTTTAAACTATTAAAATAAATTAATTATAGTTTATACAATAATTTGCGACTGTATAAATTTAAATTTATACGAATGTATCTTGCTTTAGTACTTTTATCAATAAAAAATCCGACATTTTTGACAGAAGATTAACTAATTTATTCACCATACTGAACAGTAAATAATGCTAATAACACATTTACTATATGTAATTTGTACTGTACAGAAATATGTTGTGGTTAATCTATTAAAAAACAGAAATGCATGAATTGTGAATGAATTATACAAGCAATTCATATGAGTTGCATCGAATGATTAGTCAAGCGACACCTCTTTTGCTTTATATATCAGGAAGTATGACAGATCTGATTTCCCTTTACTGGATTTTTCGAGGAAAGTAGAATAATCTAAACTGCCAAATCTTTTTTCTTTTTTGTGTAGTCAGTCAATCCGGACGAGTTAACCAGATGGACTTGGAGATGAATATTGAAGAGAAATATGCTGCATAAAACATAATAATTTAGTCAATATTTATTAAAATATTACTATATAAATTAAAGGTCCAGAAATTGGAATATTTTTTGCTCTTGCATTACAAAACCATTTGTAAACTAAATTGTTTACCTTCTCATAAGGTGTTTGTTGAGGTACAATATATTTTCTCACCGAAGAACTGCCACTTTTCCAAGCTGAAATAATGCTATCTTTGTTCACAACGATGTTTTGTATTTGCGTTTTACGAACACCAAACTTTGCCACAATATTACGAGAAGATAATCCTTTATCATGCTCATTTAGTACGGAAAGCTTCTCCTCTAATGTTAGAACTTTTTGTACACTTTTGGACACTTTGAATGAATCAGAGTGCAAAATAACTTAAAACAACGTTAGAAACAATGAACGCAGCAAAGGTTTATCAACTACTGTACTACATGGACCACAGAATTAAATGTTGCCAACTAGCTAAATGTATTACGACGTAATTTTCTTATTAAAAGTATAGTACGTATTTAAAATAATTTACACTTAAAGTTCAATATCATTAAAGCACATTACAGCAGTTACAGAAATACGTTTTATTAAACTAAGAGTAAAAACGTTTTCGGTATTTCTATCATATCATCATCAGTTACAACAGTATTGTGCCGTTTTCGATACCTAGCAGTTGTAACTGATGATGGTATGATAGAAATACCAAAAACGTTTTTACTCTTAGTTTAATAAAACGTATTTCTGTAACTGCTGTAATGTGCTTTAATGATATTGAACTTTAAGTTTATAAGGTGTTAAGCAGTGTTTGAATTGGTTAATTTAAAATAATTTATAATATAGAATTCACATGTATTAATTTAATTTAGTCCTTAAATAATTTTAATAAAATACATTCAATATTTTATCTATTTTTTTAAGTGGTCCAATACAGTAGTTGTATTGAAAATCTGTTGTTGCTGCCATCAGCCATCTTGTAGACATGTAGCATAAGCAATCACAAACAATACTCTACAGTACGTGGAAATTTGAACTTCGATGTTATTACTGTATTAAAAAAATAAAACATCTATTGCATTGATATAATTGATTTTTTTAAAATTGATGTTGATTTAGACTATTTGTTTGTGCGTCTTTCGCTTACTTGCAATAGCAGGAACAGGACTTAATTAGGCGTAACGCTATGATAGTGACACTTAATTTAGTTCGGTACTTATCATGATGAAATAAGTAACTGTACATATTCGGGGTAACGTACAGTATATACAAGCAAATTCTTCAACTAGTGTGCCAACTAGGGTATAAACTGGTCGTATAAAAGCATATTTTAGTTGGCCGCTGATCACATAGGATAGGTGGTCGTTCAATGCAGTATCATTAACATTGGAAACTCTTCCATTCCAAACAAACATGTTCTTATATTACAGGTGGTCATTGACCGCAGGGGTCTCTCAAGACAGGTTTTACTGTATTTAAATAATTTATCCAAATAATATTAAAATTATATCTCCATTATATTGATTATTGCCTTTATCAGCTCTTTGTCATAGACAAAAATGTCTAAAGTTATCAGGGACGTAACTACGGGTGAGCCCAGGTGGGCCGTGGCCCATGTGCTAGCCCACCCTGAATATATAACCACGTAAAATTGAAAACTGCAAGAGTTCAACTCCACATAACCCAAGACGCCTTGTATTCCGTAAAAATGAAAACAGAAAACCACAAGCATAATTTAAGCCGACATAATTTCATGCTAATAGTGGTGAAAAATGTTTATTTACAAGCTGCGAAAAAACGTGTCCTTTGCACATTTTACGCAGTACTTAATTAATGCGAGTAGCTGGAAAGAATAAATAAAGTTTCAAAATACTGGTAAATATAAGTGTCGGGATTTGGACATCTGGACTTCCCCGGTGGGAGGCTGCCGGAAGTAAACAGCATCAGTCAACAAGCGTGTGGTAATTAGACCAATTTAGGCAGGGGTTAACTCCCTAAGTATGCCTGGTAATGGATGTTATTCCTCAGTCGCTTTGTCTCTCTTTTATAATAGTTCTGTGTTTAAAACTGGAGAGAGGGGAACGAGCATGTAATAAAAAACGGGACCGCGGGAAAAAGAGAAAAACAAGTCAGGAGCAGGGTTGCCAGATTGTGCTATTTTTTGCAAATTTTTCTACTTTTTGAAACCATGCACTACTAAAATTTAAGTTTCGCTACTTCATGGATTTTATGTGATAACCATGCTACTTTTCGCTACTTTCTACCATACATTAAAAAATATTCATTTTTTTTAATGTATGGTAGAAAGAAACTGCTCTGCAGTTGTCCATTTATGTAGTTACCATTTCTAGATATTTTTCATATATTATCTAGCTACTTTCTCCTCAATAAATGGAATTTATTACTAAAATGCGGCAACCTGGCAAGTGGCAACCTTGCACCATGTGCTAACTGATGATCACAAGAAACAAGTTATACCCTTTTCAAAGAAAGAACTTTCAAGGCCAAATTCGATGATCGACGAGTCTTTTCAGTTAGGATTAATGATAAGTGATACAATGTAAAACAGATCGCAGTAGAGAATTTATTACCATTTTCGACTCGATATTTGAATTAACCCGGCGCAGGTTAAATGAAAAAAAATACGTCACAGTGTAATTGGTTTCGTAGAGACTCCAGGTAATCAATCGCGTCATTAAAAACATTTTTTTTTTTCATTCCTCCAAAAATATTGATTTTATTCCATTCCTATATCTGTTTCCTATCAAACAAAACAATTTCGATACAATTATCTTCATTTGTTGATTTTTTATTGAATTTAATGTAATCCGATCCATTTTTATTATGTAAACAAAGTATCATATTTCAAAATCATCATAAATATTTTGCTGTCGGTCAATCTGTACAATGTTATTGTTTTTCTGACAGTAGACGGTGTGGTCTAGATAATGAGGTGTAAAATGTCATTTCCGGGTAGGGTGGTAGAGTGGGCGTGTCGCTAAAAGAAGTTCAAAGTTTTATTACCCTTTTGTGTAAACAAACAAAA
>AYEL01056849.1:0-20870 GCA_000484575.1 Olivierus martensii | reverse complement strand
AGAATACTGCTAGTTGCTGACTGGAATGAGACATGAGAGGCTGAGGAATTCAGAGTTGATTGGCAGGTGCTCCACCTCGTCAGCTTAATGGTTGTGAAATCGGTCACTTGACGTTCTTGTGCAGGGTTGCCAATCCGTTGTCAAAAATTTGTAAAATGCATATGGATGCAGAATTCCCTTTGTTCAATAATACTAAGAAAAAGTCTAACAGATCATGAAATCTCAATGCCCTCTACATAGGCTATCGCCCCCTGATCGCCCCGTTTTGTTCCAGCACCCCCTTCGAGAATGAGAACGCCCCCTGGGGGTGATATCGCCCACGTTGAGAATCACTGGTCTAGATAATGAGGTGTAAAATGTCATTTCCGGGTAGGGTGAAGAGTGGGCATGTCGCTAAAAGAAGTTCAAAGTTTTATTACCCTTTTGTGTAAACAAACAAAAACTAACTTTAAATCTCTTTATCTCGAAAATTTTCAACTATATAGAAGAGTTTTTAAATGATTTGAAGAAATAAATATGTTTTTATGAAAACAAGTATAAAATTGTGGTCCAAAATTCATAAATTAATAATTTATTAATTTTTTTATAAGTTGATGTATAATATGCAAATTTAGCAGGTCTTATTTAAAATTATTTTGGGTTTTCATAACATAAAATAAACGAAATCTTTGATGTTTTTCTATTAGAAAAGACAATTTTGACTTTTTTTTTATAAAAGTTTGAAAATTTCAAAAATTAGACATAAAAATTATTCAAATGAAAAAAAAGAACAAGTCATTTTATATTAAATATTCAATCAAATCTTGTAAAAAACGAAAATTCTCAATCTGATCTTTCAATTTATAGAAGTTTCCAGAAATTCTATTTGTTTGTACAGAATAATGTTGATCAAAGTGAAATGTAACATTTTATGGTGTTTCTGTCAGTGTAGGAACCAGGTGCTTACGTCATTTTTGGCAATTATATATAAGTCTATCTTAGAGATTATTTGTAGAATTATTCAGACATTTCTTCTTATTTCTTTCTTTTTTTATTTATTCATGTTAATTTTATTTAAAATTTAGCATATTAGTGATATATATGTGAAATTCTGAAATAAATTTGTCCGCGAAATCTAAAACTCGCTGTATTGACGCATCGCGGTGCGTGACGGCACTGTAGAAATTAATTGTTCAAAATAGATTTCAATGAAAATAACTTTTAATAAGAATTTATCTTCATATTTTTAATTTATTTTTTGAGACACTTGCATGTAACGCAACTCTTTGTTTGATCATATATTTTCTATTGAATACAGTATACTTGAAGTATGGTAGCCGATTAAGTGGGCTTGAGACTGTATTACCGTCACTGGTTTCCCAGGAAATTCTGTCCAGCCTACTTTATTCCGAGCATTGTGTCATTGGTTATATTGATTTCGGAAACGATCTGATCTAATTAGTGAAATTCAGGGAGCATTATAGTTATATTTGTATGAGGTGTCTTTTCTAATTTTGACTTTTTTTTTTATAAAAGTTTGAAAATTTCAAAAATTAGAACGTAAAAATTATTCAAATGAAAAAAGAACAAGTCATTTTATATTAAATATTCAATCAAATCTTGTAAAAAACGAAAATTCTCAATCTGATCTTTCAATTTATAGAAGTTTCCAGAAATTCTATTTGTTTGTACAGAATAATGTTGATCATGAATATTGATAGTGTGAAATAAATATATATAATGGAGAAAAGTTTTATAAACAGAATACAATCAATTTTGTTGATCAACATTATTATAATGAAAAAAGGTAAAGTATTTACATAAGAAATTTAAATAAAGAAAAGTGATCAAAATAGCTCACTAAATCGTAAATTAACAGCAAATTGATATAAATACAAAATATTTTATAAAAACAAATAACTGCAATACTAAGGCAATGCTGTCCTAAAACAGTAGCAGCACGATTAACGCCGCTACTGTTTGCAGCCACGCCCACAGCTATAAATAGTAACAGCGATGTTATCACATTTGAATATGCTAAATTTGAATCGCGCTAAATTTCAAAGGATAATAGGTTTCTGTAGGACTCCACTGATTTTTTACGGAGAAACTAAAAAGTCAAATGAAAAATTGAATTAATATAAAATAAAGGAATGAAAAAGTTAGAAAGGTACTGAATTTTTGCATGACCTTGAAAATTTTCACAAAGCACAATAGATGGGGCAGAGTCCCTTAGATGCCATATCTTTAGGGGCGGGTTAAAACAATAGTAATCAGATTAAAATATTTCAATTTTTACTTTATAAATTCTAAAATTAATTATAATTTGAAAATTTATTTTAAAAGTTTCCTTCAGTTACCATTCTTTTAATGGTTGATACAGAAACATCAGTAGCTAGCGAAGTTTCCTTAAAAATGTCACTTTGAATAGATTTCTGCCTTCCAAAATACTTATATAGGCTACGTTTAAAATAATATTTCTAGCTTGACTGTGCAATGTTTCTCCTGCTTACACTTAAAAAAATATCCACTTATTGACTTGAAAAGATTTTATTAATTCAGAATCGCTTTTTATCATATAACAGAAAACTCAAAAGTTAAATTTCGCTCTTTCAAAAACGAAACCCAAATACACAAGATGCATTTTTCTTATTCTATTGGCTGGCAAATTTTTACGTCATGTTTTACAGCTTTTACTTAAAATAAGAATTGAAAGCTTTTAGATCAGCTCCCCTCCATATTAATAGAAAGAAGAAGAAGAAGATGAAAAAAGAAGATCAGCTAAGCAATGCACAAAGGAAAGCGACAATTGCTTTTAACAGCCCATTGTACTAATTCAATTAATACAAAACTGCAAAAATCGAGATTGCTAAAAGCTTAAAATTATTTTTTTCTCATCTATACTGTATATAAATTTTAGTATTTTATTTTTAATATATTATAATAGATTAATTGATTCTTTATTCAATTTATTGCATGCATATTTTAAATTTTAATTCTCCGATTATTATTATTATTATTATTATTATTATTACCGGTATTAAATTTAAATATATAAGACTGCATGACTCCATAGTATTCATTTCAAATTAATCTAGTATTGTCCCTCCATTTTTTCAGAATTAAATTCTAGTAAGTTTTAATATATACAAAACAAATAATCAACACTGTTCTAAATATGAATAATAAGATTAGAACACTAAATTATACAATTTAAATGTTATTCATATTTAGAACAGTGTTGATTATTTGTTTTGTATACATTAAATAAAACTTACTAGAATTTAATTCTGAAAATATGGAGAGACAATACTAGATTAATTTGAAATGAATTTGTGCAGTCTTATACTTAACAACATTCAAAGTTTGCAGTCTGCAATTGATTGCACCACATAACTCAGTTCTCTCAAGTTTTGTGACATAAATGGAAACATGTGACCCATTGACTGATAGGAAATGTGTCCAAACAACAACAGTTTTCCTTCTGCAATTGATTGCACCACGTGACTCAGTTCTCCCAAGTTTTATGACATAAACGAAAAAAGGTGACCCGAACTAACTGACGGGAAATGTGTCCTATCATACTGTTCATACATAACTTTTTCGACTGAGTGACAAATGAAATTTTATAATTCTCTGTTTGATTACTGTTATTCACTATGGAAAAATCAAGGATATGACACAATTAATAGGATGTTTTGCATACAAAACATTATAAAAAGTTAATAAATCGGAACTCTGTCAAGCTTCGGAACAGATATATCGTCGTTAGTGAAAAAAATTACATAACTTCGTAAAGGTAAGTCGTAATTTATTTGAATTGATTGCATTTGATTCGGAATGATAAGATACATCTAAAATTGTTTTAAAAAATCCAATTATCTATAATAGTTTTGCAAAAATCTTAAAAAAAACGTAATTTCGAGCCCCAACTTTGAGGCCTCATAACTTGAGAATGAGGCCTCTCATGGGACTGTAACCAATGAACTCAGAGCCTTTAATTAGGGGGTAAGATAAAGGGGGGTCGAAGTTCCAGTAAATTCCACTGGGATATTTTTCTCCTGTTGTACCAACTGTTTTGTCTACTTTTTATCAATGAGTGGAGTCGCCCAGTCTCTCTAAAGTGCATTTTTTGTTAATGTATTTTGCTTTATATACATAACTGTAAATAAACTTGTATATTTGAAGACTGTTGTGAGTCTGTAGAGGAGTGATTTCGATATCGAACCACATTACAGGACCGGAAACATAAGTATTTATTTGATATCAGCTCAATACAAAATTATGCGGTGATTTTTACTTAATGATGCAAAATGATCGAATACTTTGTCCAAATCGAGAGCTTTTGCGATTTTTCTATCGATGAACATGATTGCTAAATTACTTAACTAATCATCAAGCATTCTGTTATGTAAATACAATGAATACGATTTAATAAAGCACATACAGGAGAATGTTCTTTCACATCGGTGTGGCCCACTCTTGGCCCACCAAAAAAAAATAAGCTGGTTACCTCCCTGAAAGTTATTGTACTCTAGGTCTTATACATGTATGTATAATACATCCACAGTCATACAACATTTTAGCGTCATACTGAGCAATTGCCAGCAGAAAAAAATTACATAACTTCGTAAAGGTAAGTCGTAATTTATTTGAATTGATTGCATTTGATTCGGAATGATAAGATACATCTAAAATTGTTTTAAAAAATCCAATTATCTATAATAGTTTTGCAAAAATCTTAAAAAAAACGTAATTTCGAGCCCCAACTTTGAGGCCTCATAACTTGAGAATGAGGCCTCTCATGGGACTGTAACCAATGAACTCAGAGCCTTTAATTAGGGGGTAAGATAAAGGGGGGTCGAAGTTCCAGTAAATTCCACTGGGATATTTTTCTCCTGTTGTACCAACTGTTTTGTCTACTTTTTATCAATGAGTGGAGTCGCCCAGTCTCTCTAAAGTGCATTTTTTGTTAATGTATTTTGCTTTATATACATAACTGTAAATAAACTTGTATATTTGAAGACTGTTGTGAGTCTGTAGAGGAGTGATTTCGATATCGAACCACATTACAGGACCGGAAACATAAGTATTTATTTGATATCAGCTCAATACAAAATTATGCGGTGATTTTTACTTAATGATGCAAAACGATCGATTACTTTGTCCAAATCGAGAGCTTTTGATTATGGAATGCCTTCTTAAGTATTGTAGAACTGATGATGGACTCTAATCAAGTCCGAAAACGTTTTTCCTGATTAATAAATCTGTGAATACCTTGCTTATAGTGCTGTTTTATTCTCCTATTGACGATTAAAGCAAGTGTTTGTGATAGTTTTGGGTTACCTTATAGATTAGTTTGAAGTTTATTATAGTGGGAACTTGTACGAGTGCTCAGTCTATGGGATGCAGTTATTCAAGAGCACTGTTTTTAGTTCTTCATACAACCAGAAAAACTGCTAAAATTGTGATTGCAGCACTTGCAACATGGAAGATTTTGAAAATAATACGCTCGTAAATTTTTGGCTTCGGAGAAAGAACAATTTTAAAGAAATTGCAGTAAAGCTAATAAATTTTTAGTACCATTTTGCACCAGCTATTTATGAGAAAAGGTGTTTTCAACAATGTTTTGTTTAATATAAATAATTATTCTATATTTGTTTAATAAATTGAATTAATATTTGAGTCTAATTTATGCTTAAAATTAAGTAACAGAACCTGATATTAAATAATTGTATTTTACAAATCAAGCTCAAGATTCTTATTAATTTTAATAAGTTTTTTATAATAATTTGATTGCTTTTTTATATAGTATTTTTATGTAATAATTTTGGAAATGCTAGTAATAAAATAGATTGTAAGTTGAGGATATTAATATATTAATAATTAATGTATATTATTAATTGCTGTTTGTAAAATTTTAAATGAACTTTTATTTTATTTAAAAAAATATGATAAGAGTAAACAAAAACTAGCACTGTCTGCAGTAAAGAAAACTTTATTTTATAAAATTCCGCAAAAGCTTTCGGTTTACAACCATCTTCAGGCGGAGTTCCAATGAACAATGGAATCGAAGGTATGTGGGTTGCTATGGCAACCTTTAATTCTTAGAACACATTCGTTTAAAAAACATTTGAATTAGTACAATTTAAAACAACTAGGGTTACATGTTAAAATTAATGCAAATAAAGAAACATAAAATACAGATATATACAATAAAATTTAAATAAAATTAAAATTAAGTAAAATAAATAAAATGGCATTGAAGGTAGGTTGTGTTAGGTGACACCTTCTACCGGTTTCATAACATAGTACTCCCTTGGATTAATAAGTTCATTCATCGGAGCTAATAATTCACTGGTGGTCTTTGGGCTTTAGTCAAGGCAAACCTCCAGGCTTGTGGCAGTTCCCAGGCCATTCTATCATTTACTAAATTTTCTCTATCCTTTCTACAAAATATTTCTAAGGATTCTGTGATAGTTGGCTCCATGCATGGAGGAATCATTATTATTATTTTCTTTTCATCCCATAGAATTTCTGTCTTTACTGAAGGCTTCCTGCGCTAGAGAGGTGGACATTTTAGCTTGTTTGATGTCTTTTTTGTGTTCTTTGACCCTCCTATGTACAGTTCTGGAAGGTACTCCTATATATGCAGCTTCACGTTTTAGTTGTACGTCCTTGATGGGAATCTTGTAATTGTGCTTCAAGAAGGCTAAGGTTCAAGGATACTGCTTTTAACAATAAAACATGTGTCATTATTTTTAATAACTTTTTTTAATAAAGGTTTGGATATCTAACAGCTAAGAAAGATTCAGATTTATCAAAATCTTTTTGTTTTCAAATAAATTTCCTTCCATAAATACTTACTTATTTGTTTTTAAAAATTCATCTCAAAAATAACTATATATCTTGGAAAATGTACATTTTCTTTGAAAAATTAATTCACATAAAATAATTTACTGATGCATATTATTTTTAAGAGATCCCAATATGCAAAAATATAAGTACAATATTCATTCTCTCATTGCATCTAGCAGCTAACTTATTTCAAAATGATTAATCATTTTGAAATAAGTTAGCTACTGGATGCAATGAGATGATAAATATTATAACTACATTGAGATTCTCTTGTATAATCATAGCAAAATCTATGCATAAAATAAAAATAATATTAAATCAAATTAATAAAAATTTAACCGTAATTTATTCTTAAATATCGACTTATCAATGCTCTTATTTATCATTTTGATTCCATTTAATATAAATGGATTAAAATAATTTATAAACTTTATAAACGATAATACCAAAATATATTCCGATTTTTCATCATAACTCTACAGAAAAAAAGAAAGTTTTAAAAGGTACTATCTTGATATATTCAAAATTAGTCAGTCAAATCAATAAGTACTATATTCCAATACGAAGTTTTTCAAATGTTTCAAATTACTTAAACATAAAATAGATTTCAAAGTCGTTCAAAGTTATTGATCAGATTTTTTCCATTCCAAAATCAATTCTTTTCGTAGTGATTCATCTGATAAAGGTTTGATAAAATTTTAAAATATCTTTTCCAGGAATTTCTAAATCGAATCAGTTTACCTCTTTGCCATTTATTCCGGATTATTTTTTACTTTATTTTGGATTATTTTTATATCGAGTGTTTTCTAAAACTTTCGAAAAACTTTTATGCAAGTAATATCGATTAATTTTAATTAAATTAATAAGAATAAAAACGAAAAATAAATATTATTCTAAAATCGTAATGACAGCAATTCTATGATATCAAGAAATATTCTATTTAATATACAAAATTTTATTTAAGATATGAGTGAATTTATGTCTCAAGAATAGCAAAAATTTTCTTCGCTAAATCAAGATTTCAGAATGTTTTTATTTGTCGTGCACATCTGCTGCATGCATGTCGTCACGTTTAGTATAATTTCGTGATAATATTCCAGAATTCTAACATTATACGTCAGTAATGTTATAGATAGAAAAATATTTGCCTTATTCTTCGCAAATTAGACAAATATTATTAGATGTTTTGCCATTTTAGAGCATTATTACCAAACTGCATTATCCATTTTTATTATACAGTTTATTATATCTATAAATATCACCCACTAAATTACTTCCAAACGCTAATTTCGTGAATCATATTTATCTCACTATCACGGAATTAGCCGAAGTTTCTCATAATATTAAATAAAGCACTTATAGTTTCAAGCTAAAACGAATATTAAAAGAATCGATACTTTAAGTTAACATTGCACTAACCGACGATAAAAATTCCAAGAATTCTCGAAATATTTTTAATAATAAAAATGACAGTCTCCGTTAAATTTTAATAAAATTTTTGAAAATAATTTATTTACTGAAGATATGGAAATAAAATAAGGCATAAAAGAATCGTTTCTTTTTTTCAATATTTAAATAAATATATTTAAAACGAATAAATTTATTTTATCGCAAGATAAAACTGCATTAAAACTTCAAACGAATGTTTGGTTATTATTTTATTCTCTTTTCAGCTAAAATAATAAAAATATTAAAAAAAAAAAAAATCCGGCATGTTTTAAAGTTCAACCAGTTATAACAAGGAATTTTTCTCTGCATTTCAGGAATTTAGAACAATTTTATATCATTATTTAAAAAAAAATTCTCAAAAAAATAATAATAAATAAATGGTATTAAGTTATTCGCATCGTTAAACTAGGATAAAGATGCACAAATTAATATAAACTTATTAAAATCAATCGATATAAATAAGCCGATGGAGATTAGACTAATTTTTTAAAATCGATTATTTCTGTTAGATTAATTAACTGATTTATTCATCTGAAATAATTAATCGAATAGTCGGTGGTGAACTGTTCCGTTGTTGTTAATTATTGATCAGGGAGATTAATCTACGATTCACTATAATAATGACAAGTGGATAAATTTGTACCAATTAATTAATTTTCATACGTAGGCCTATATATACATGTTTAAATTGTTAAATCGAGATTAAAGTGGAAGTATATAAGATCTAATAAAGTTGTTCATCACGTAAAGGTTATAATTTAAATAAATTTGCTAACAAAATGACATTTAATGTGCAGTTACTTTTGATTATTTTATTTTTAGTTTATTAATTAATGGAATTTTATTAACGATTTTTAAAAGTGTCTCGATATGATTAGATTCCGGCGTCATTAATCTTTTGTAATTCCTTTTTAAGAAGAAAAATTCTTCTCTAATTGTAGATATTTATCTTAAGTAAGGAATTATCGGCAATAAATTAAGTTGAAATTTCTTTCATCCGTACCAAATAAATGATAACAATTTTTTTTTTTAAACAATTATTTTTAAATTAAGCTATCTCGGTTTTTACAACGCTTAAGACATTTTCAGATTAATTATAAAGATAACACGTCGCTGCGTATTATCAAACAAAATCGGAAGATTTAATAGTTTGAACAACAAAAAAATTATTTATATATATGTGGAAATTTTCGGTGCCTTTTGCTATTTCAATCGATCTAAGGAGAGAGAGAATGATAAAAATCATCAAACTCGACTATTGAATAAAGGATAATAGCATTTGATATCGGATTTAAATGAACTGTGATAAAGTTCTAGTGATCAAATCAAAATGCCGTTTCCGTATTACGTATCGATTTAAAAACAAACAATGAAATTATCGAATTTCTATTGTTTAGAATCAAACTTCGTCTTAGAGAAATTTCTGGTTACGTAAAATGAGAATTATGCTACGAAACCGAATTATCGTCTAACTGATTAAACCTTTAGAAATTTTAAACTGTTAAACTAATATTTCATGCCTGAGCAGTAATTCATTGTATCAACTATTATCACACATCGACATTACCTAACTGGAAACACAAATATATAATGCTTGTGCACACTGTATGCGCATTAAACTGATTTTTAAGTTTATTAAAATATTGTGATTAATATTGGTAGTGACATAAAGTAAATTTCTCTTTGTTTAATCAAATCAGTTGATTGATTAATTATCAGTTAGCAGTGCGTGAACACTTGAATATTTGAATTGCTTGAATAATCACTTAGTCAATAATTAGAATCAATTTTGTTATATTTTAAAGAATTTAATTTTTAACATTTCACATTTCATGCTATATTATTTTAATTATATTATTTTACTCATATATTACGTAATAAAATTATTATTATATGCAAATATCGCATTTGTTACATAATTAATAAACTGAGTATAAAAATGATCGGAAAAGTTAAAGATTAATTAATAAAAATAATTCAAATTTTAAACAGTATTTATTAAATTAATACTGCTTACGATATCGAATTTTATAATATAGATTTTATTTAATTTCTAAGTATTATTCTTTAAAAAAATGATATTTTAAATATATTATAATTAATTGCGTATTTTGTATGATATTCATAACAATATTTTGTATTTAAATAATTATGTATTGAAAAAATTTCAATTTACTGTTTTTATTCAGTCTGAGTGTACAGAAATATCTCGAGAGACATATTAAAGAAAAAAAAAAAAAAAATCGAAATTTTCAGAGGAATATCCTACTGATTAAGAAAATAAATCAGTCTGTCATCTTGAAACGAATGGTAGAATATTGATTTTCTTTTTTTTTAAATAAATATCCTCCATAATTATGGATTTAAACAAAACCATTTTGTTGTTTATCTTATATGCTATATACTGAATTAAAGGATACAGTAAGACCCCGCTTAGCGCTGCTCCGTTTAACGCTGTTTCAATATAACGCGGTTTTTTTCGAATTCTAGCTTTTTATTGATTCACTTTGACGTGATTTTTCAAACCATTATTCTTACATAAATCCGAAATCAAAGGAATTTGTTACATTGATACTTCTATGCCGTCTCACAATACGTTTGATATCAGTGCAGTGTAGTATATACGAAAGTTCTGCGGTCAGAGTTCATATTTATGATCGGTCATCAATGTTATTTTACACTAGCGGTGAGTTCATATTTATGATCTGTCATCAATGTTATTTTACAGTAATAAAAATAACCAGAGTTCATATTAGCGCAGTACATACGAAAGTCTGCTGCGGTCAGAATTCATATATATGAACAGTCATCATCAATGTTATTTTACAACTAATAAAAATAACAATTATCCCATTTTAGTTTTAACCCGAATGCTGCCATTTTAAGCTATAATTCCTTGAAGTTAGAACATTTTTCTTTCACCAATATTTTCTCGTTGTTTATAGTTTACTGCAATCTGATCTTTGTTCTTAAAACTTTTTATTTTCTAATTTTAAAAATTTTTTATGATTGATTTATGAATACAAATCGATATTAGCAATAAAAAAGTCTGTAATTAATATAATACAATAGTAATAATACATGTTACAAAATAAAATAGAAAAAATGCTATGTATATATATTTTATTTACTGTCCTGTTTCACCTATCCTTATTATTTACGTGTTAAAATGACCTCGTTTAACGCTGTTTCATTTAGCGCTTTGTTTCCTTGGAACGTATCCCCCGCGTTAAACGGGGTCTTACTGTATTGTAAATTATGTTATATAAATTTTTTTGAAATCTGAAAAATCTCCAAAATCTGAATAAAATTTTGGATACTATGCATAAAAATAAATCATTTTTCATCATTATGATATCTTTTCTAATTCAAAATAATTTGAAGACCGAATTCAAATTATTTCTCGAAAATATTTTTGAAATGCATGAATCACATAGTCAATATTTTATTTTTTTTTTTTAAGATTAAGTATTAACTTATGCGATTTTAGACTCATTACGGAATGTTTTTAAGTGCTGTATTTCTCGAAAATATTTTTGAAATG
The DNA here is from genome assembly GCA_000484575.1 of Olivierus martensii. Classification (NCBI taxonomy): domain Eukaryota; kingdom Metazoa; phylum Arthropoda; class Arachnida; order Scorpiones; family Buthidae; genus Olivierus; species Olivierus martensii. Next base: position 9,040 of record AYEL01056849.1, on the reverse strand, counting down.
CATGAATCACATAGTCAATATTTTATTTTTTTTAAGATTAAATATTATGCGATTTTAGACTCATTATGGAATGTTTTTAAGTGTGGTAGTATTAATTAAGCAGTAACATGATTATTAAAAAATAAATTAACTGCAACAATCGATAAAGTAATTTGAGTAAATGTTTTAAAATAAAAAATAAAGTTCACGTATTTCTACTGAAACCATGGCAGAGTGAATGAAGCCATTAATGAAATCGTTTTAAATTCATCATCATTTAAATTTGATTATAGTAAACTGCTTTGATCTTTAATCTTCAAATTCAAACATGAGGTTATGGAAGAAAATATATGTAGGAATTCTCTGTTTATAACAAAATATATACAGTAGTTCGTAAATTATTGTAGCTGGTATGATCGTCCATTTTTAATTTTAGAATGAAAATTTATTAAAATGATTAAAAAATTTTCAGTCTAAAATTTACAGCATTTCTCTTTGATCATTCATTCTAAGAAAATTAAAGAGAAATTTCTTGATTTCTATGAAAATTAAAGAGAAATTTTCATTCTAAATCATTTACAGTATTTCTCTTTGATCAAATCATTGATTAGATGAAATTCAATTCCGTCTTAATTATTGAAAATAATTCTCATGTTGAAAACTTAATTAACACAATATCTTATATTAATACATTTTCTAAATAAAACGGATTTATAAATTAGTTATTTCAAATTTAAAAAGCATTTTCAGTTCCACAAATAAAAATAATGCTAATCAGTTTTTTCTAATTAAGATATATTTTTAATTGAAAATTAATAAAGTGCCTTGTTGATAAATGAATCAAAAATGTGGTGCACGATAAATTGTAATTATTGATAGTTTTCAAGATAAATATGAACATATATACTGATTATTTATATAAGCATATTGATTAGAAAATAATTAGTCTACAGATAACTATAATCAACACAAATAGAATAATTATTTCTAAATTTAAAGATAATAAAATATATAGGTTGTTCCATGACTCGTACTATAAAATCAACAGTGGATTCTGAAAACAAAATTTTAAGTCGAATTGTTTAGCGAAAAGAAAGATTTAATGGCCTCATTTCTGAGAAACTTGGTTTTTTAAATGTGGTGTCACTTCCAGATTTCTATCATATTATAACTACGTAACTTAACGTTTTAAACATGAGAAAACACGATTATATGTAATTTATTTACATTTATCATATTAAGATATTAAATAAATAAATTATTTAAAAAATTAAATACAATAATTATAAAATAAAGTATAATAAATATTCAAAATGTTCTCCATTTGCAACAATATAAGCTCTGGATCCGCCAAGGAGAAGAATAAAATTAATTTTAATATTCAAATTAGTCATAACTTAATACAGTAATTGAAAATACAGTACTTTATTACAACAAAAGTTCAATAAAATTTGTTATTATTATTATTATTAGAAATAATAATAAATTTATAACAACAAAATTAATTAATTATGCTCGTTATAAGTGAAATTAAAAGAGAGTGGATATGATAGAAAAACGGAAATGATGTAAGATTTTAGAAAGTCCAGTTTTTCTCGAAAATTGGACTACTAATTCAATTTTTTTCTTTTCACAATTTTGATTTTAACGTTCTGAATCCATTGTTTTGATTTATGTTACAAATCATGGAACTACCGTGTATATGCTATATTGCATTTTTAGAAAATATTGTTTTATTAATGTCAAATTAATGATAATTGTATCGAAAATTTTAAGATTTATCACTTATTCTTTGATTGTCACAATTCACTTGTGAATCTTATAATAAAAAATCAATTAATTAATAAATAAAAAAATGTCCAATATCTAAAGCCAATGTAGTTACAGACTATTTCCTAACTTAAATGTAAAACAATATACTATAATTTATAATCAGATTAAAAAAAATGTCTTGCTTCGATTCTATTGCCAGACTTGACTAATTTTATATTCTGCAAGTTTATATACTTGTTAGAAAATCGATGAAAATGCCACGTTACATTATAATTCCTGTTAAAATTTAATCAAATAAAGTTCATCCGCGAATGATAATGTAGTAAATTCGGGAGACAAAATTGTTATAAAGATAAATCCTGTCTGAATTAATTTCTACAAAATACAGAAAGATTAGGTAATAAAATTTGATGAAACTACATATCAAGAGAAAAGACAGATATTAAGATAAATATAGTATAGATCATCTCGCTATAAACTTTTTATAGCGGGATGAACCATATTATTTATTTAATAATTTTTTATCGTAACGGATTTGTTCCAACACGATAAAAAAATTGCACCGTTGCAGAAGATCAGATTTAGTTACAACTTATGAGCTTCACATTACAAGAGGCCTCACACTTCACTTAAAAAAAAAATAATATTAAATGCATTTGAGGTCCTCTTAAATGTTACATCTTAGGAGCTAAAATATTCATAAATCTGGTCTGATCCTGCACTTATCTATTGTTCTTATAATATGTTAAAATTATTCTATGCAACACAATTTTAATTCTATACTGTGGGTCTTTGTAAATTCAAAAATTTTCCGCAATTTTCTTGCACAAATTAAAAAAAAATTAATCTATAAAATAAGATTGTAGCTTCTTTGTATTTTTGAATGAATTTTACTAAGTATTTGTGAAATCACCGGGATGAAAAATAGTTCGCCATTTTCCCTTTGGCATAATGTTTTGCATAACGAATTTCACGCTGTATGCAATTTTTCTAAAATGTAACTTCAGTGTTAGAGAAAGACTAGATGGCCTAATGTGGTCAATGACTACATTAGGCCATCTAATTTCTTCCTGTCATTGCCTTCTAATTAAAAAATGATTATAGTCAAAATTCAATACTGTAACTTTGATTCTATGTTACTGATTTAACAATTTTATTTGAAAGAAGTATTTAATACGATATAGAATTCAAAAATTTAAAGTATTAAAATCAACTAATGAAATAATATTAGCAACTGACAAATAGCATCGTTCTTCTTCCTTCTCTCCTACTCTTCTTCTCTGCAGATAATTCTGTCACATAGTTTAACAAGACCAACTTTGAAATATACTGGTTGCATTTATTATTTAAAAGCCTTTGAAAATTTCAGCACGGTGGGGTCAAAAATGAAGAGAAACAGTTCTTCCCTTCCCCATAAATATCTCTACAGATTTTATTGTTCAATCGATTTCCATTAAATGTGGAATATAGGATTTAATTTAGCACAATAGACTCAAATTAAAGATTGTATTGTATGACACATGTTAGCGTATTGTCAATAAAAGACGTTTTTCGAAGAAATTATTTTTGAAAAATTTTAAAAGGAAAAAGATATTTATTGTAAACAGAAAAAAGCAACTTCTAATGTTACAAGTACAGAGAAAAGAAACTTTTTTCTATAAATTAGAAGTAAGCAGTTATTTCATTGATGATTTAAAAAATAAAATAAAATAACAATCAAATATCCGCTTTAAACAATAGCAAACAATTTATTTTATTAATGCTTGACATATATATTAGATTTTTTTGTGTTATTGTGGTAGATAATAATTTATATAGTAAGAAATGATTCTCAAAGTTATTTAAAGAATACCTAATTTCCGAATCTTCAAATATGATTTCATTTGAAGATTACTGTATCTAAAATTTGAAGAAAAAAATCAATTTTCGTAGCTTTAAATAATGCAATGCTGATTTGAATTTGTTCTGATCCAATTATTATAATTTTAAAGATAGCGTGTGTTTCAGAATAATTTTTAATCTTTCGTTTTTCAAATTTCAAATCCATATATTGATTATATGGTTATGGATTTGAATAATTAAATAGTAAAATAATAACGACAATAATACAAGAAAGATTAGATCTTTCAACCATCATATTTAATAAAACCAAAAGATTTGCGATCAGAATAATGTTCCCAGATGGCTGAGAGAAAATACAAGAAAACCCCAAAGATTTAACGCTAAACCTCAATATACTATACACTTGTATGGTATTCTGTTAGACATGAAAGTCAAATCAATGAGATCACTGCATTCAATCGGATTTTCCCAATGGGATTTCTAACAATTCCAGTGGTTCTTGCTTCTTTCGGATGATCTAGAGTCTAGACAGTTCGAAATTACAATTGCTAGTCACGGATTACCTCTATAAAAACGACAAAACACTCCATGCTGACTAATATTCATGATTTATGATCAATAAACGAGAAATTTTATAGTTTATCAAATAATTATTTTCTTAATAATCCATTTATTATATTAAAGGATTATTAATTATTATTAAAAAATTAAATAAAAATACTTCTAAAAGCCTTGATAAATTATATAGGGTTGTTTAAAAAGTAATTTTGATTTTTTCATGAAAATGAATGACAATATTTTTATAGTATATAAATATTTTATTTAATTATATATTGACCATTTTGGTCCAACACATTTTGCCATCTTTCTGGTAATAGCATGATTCCATGCTTGTAGAACTTTTGATCTCTGCTTGCAAAAAACTGAACCAAGTGATTTTTGATATCCTCATTTGAACTAAATGTTTTGCCAATTAAAGAATTCTGTAAAAACTGGAACAAGTAATATTCGCAGGGTGTCAGATATGGTGAATACGGTGGATGTAGTAGCACATCCCATCCAAGTTGTAACAGCTTCTGACGAATCATCAAACTTGTATGAAATCTGGCATTTGTGAAACACTGCCTTTTCTGTTAATCAATTCTGGCCTCTTCTGTTTGACAGAATCACTCAATTTGTCCAATTGGTTGCAGTACACTTCCAAATTAATTGTGAAATTGTCTGGTAGAAGTTCAAAAATAATAATTCCCTTGAAATCCCACCAAACAGAGAGCATCACTTTTTTGATGAATATCTGCTTTTGAAGTGGTTTGAGCCGGCTTGTCTCTTCTGCTCCATAATCGCTTGCATTCAACATTGTTGTAAACAATCCACTTTTCATCACCAGTTATGATTCGCTTCAGAAAGAGATCATTTTCTTCACGTTTGAGCAGCAAATCATAGATGTTATTATGATTCGCTTCAGAAAGAGATCATTTTCTTCACGTTTGAGCAGCAAATCACAGATGTTAATGCGATGGAGCAAATTTCTTTCTTTGAGAACATGTGGAACCCAAATATTGAGCTTTGAAACAAAACCAAATTGTTTCAAATGGTTGTGAATGGTCGAATTTGACAAATTCAATCTTGTAGCAATTTCTCATGTTGTTATTTGGAGATTTGCTTCAACCAGTGGCCTTTATTTTGTCTTCATCAGCTTCAAAATCTTGTAGCAATTTCTCATGTTGTTATTTGGAGATTTGCTTCAACCAGTGGCCTTTATATTGTCTTCATCAGCTTCAACTAAAATTCCAGAACATGGTGCATCTTTAATATCGAAATTGTCAGAATGAAATTTTGCAAACCAGTTTTGGCATTGGCATTCTGTTAGCACATCTACTCTATACACTTCACATAACTTTTTTCTTGCTTGAACAGCATTCTTACCTTTTCGGTAATAAAAAAGCAAAATATGCCAAAAATTATCCTTTTTGTTTTCCATTTTGATATGACACCCAAAAAAATAATTGCATAGAATCAGAAAAAATTTTTTATAAATAAGCCTTGAAATGTCTGTTGTCAAAATATATAATGACAATAAGATTTAGAATTAAATTGGTAGGTAAAAATACAACTAATGCCACTTGTGAGAAAAAAACGAAATTATTTTCCAAATATCCAATAGTTTTTGGTTTTGTATCTGAGACAGTCAACAGTGTTCAGCCAGCTGCTAAATAAATCCAGGATCAATATTTGAAGAAAGGAAACAAAATATTGTCTTGTGTTGTGGAAATAGAGAATAATAACTGTTTTGCCAGAGACCAGGGATAATACCTACCTAGACTATCATCATATTCTATAGACTTAGAGACAGTCAATGAAAGTTTTCATTCAATTAGAAAGGTATTTATCCTCCATGAAACTATTGTTGGACTATTTTTGTTTGTGAAGCAATTTCTCCAATAAAGAATATTAGTTATTAAGCCAGTCTGTATTTCTGTTATAGAAAGTCTCATTACCCATCCTTATTCATTGCACCACATACCACATGTAGGCCAAAAGTCTGTACAAATATGTTCATATGTCCCACAAAAGAATTCTCTATAATAAATTATTTGTTACACATAATTGCACACAAAGTTATTATGCTAAAATTTAATTTATCTGTACTATAAGCACTGCATTATCTCCAATAGTTTTGTACAGTGGTTCTCAAACAGGGATCCATGGTCCTCTAGGGGACTGCAGACCCCAGTTTAGAGAACCACTGTTCAACACCCTGAATAGTTGTCCACTGCAGGAGAAAGATTGTGTGTAAAAAACTCTCTCTATTTGATTAAGATTTGCCATTTTCTGAATAAATAAATTGTTTGTCAAACATTTTTTGACAACAATTATTTATTCAGAAAACAGTAGCCTATATGTTAATTGTAGTTAATTTTAAAGAGTCTGCAAGCAATCTAAAAAATTGTAAAAAGACCATCATGCAAGAAATCCTAAAAAAGTTTGATAACCACTGGTATATTGATATGATATTGATGTAATTGTGAAGTATGACATTTCAAATTAATGTGTATGTGAACAGTTTTGAAGTTTTGATTGTTGAATTTGATTAACTAGCATAAAGACAAAGACAATAATTGGACAGAAATCAGTACACATGTGTAGACTTTATTTTCTCATACACAAAAACTAAAGTTCCCTATAGAGGGAGCATTATCCTATAGCCATCTAGTGGACCTGTGGTATAACTATTCCAACACCACTGCTTTATATTACTTTATACTTTACATTACATTGACAAGAATTTGTCCCAATATGAGGGGTACCCAAAAGAAACAACTAATTTTTTTTTTTAACTTATTTATTCAAATTTTAAGCACAAACCTTCAATCCCCTTCAAAGTGCTCTCCACTTGCACTAATACACTTGTCTAATCTTTTATTCCATTTTTCAAAACATTGCTTAAATTCATCTTTTGTGATGCTTGACTGTGCCTCCATCATTTTTTTCTTCACCTCAGCAACATCAGCAAAACGCTTTTCTTTCATATCTCTTTTCATTTGAAGAAACAAAAACAAGTTGCACGGGGCAAGGTCAGGTGAGAATGGGGGTGAGGAACAGGGGTCATACCATTTTTGGTCAAGAATTGTCATACAGACAGAGATGTGTGAGTAGGGGCATTGTCATGGTGGAAAAACCAGTCACCCGACCGCCACAAGTTGGGCCGCTTCCGCCGCACACTGTCGCACAATCTTTGCAAAACTTCCAAGTAGAAAACCTGGTTAACTGTCTGACCCTGCGGAATAAACTCTGAATGGATAACTCCTCTCTCATCAAAAAACAAATCAGCATTGTTTTCATGTTTGATTTCACCTGACGAGCTTTCTTGGGGCGAGGCGAACTTGAAGTCTTCCATTGGCTCAATTGTTGCTTTGATTCAGGATCGTAAGCATAGCACCAGGTTTTGTCACCTGTGATAATTTTCGAAAAAAGTTTTGATCTTTTTGGGACTCTTCTTTCAAAGCACAGCATGCTTCCATGTGACCTTGTTTTTGTTCAGCAGTCATGGCACGAATTTGGCAGCCACCCTTTTCATTCCCAAATCTTCTGTCAAAATTCACTGAACCGAACTCCAAGTCACTCCCGACAGCTCCACAATTTCTTCAATGGTCCATCGTCAATCTTCCTTGATGATTTTACAAATTTTTTCAACATTTTCATGTGTTCAGGCCATGGAAAGACGACCAGAACGAGGTTTGTCATCAATTGACATTTCACCATTTTTGAAACGGGGAAAACCACTCAAATACTTGAGTTTTCCCCATAGCGTCGTCCTTGTATGCCGTTTTTAACATTTCAAGAGTTTCTGTTCCACTTTTTCCAAGCAAAAAGCAGAATTTCACTGCCACACGCTGTTCACGAAAATCAGCCATTGCAAAAACAACAATCGCACAAACCAGTTGTCACTATAAACTCTGCCGCAACTAGTCCTAATCTTCTTCAGCGACAGTATTCGGCTTACTGACTCAGGAATGTTAGTTCTAGGTGCTCCTAGTGGCAAAACACGGTACTATTAAAGCTCTGCCCACCAAAAAGTTAGTTCGGTTTCTTTTGGGTACCCTCTCGTATCATTTAATTAAAGAATTAATTAAACAAGTCCAAGTTTGCTTTTGAATTCTTCAAATATTTTTAGGACTAGTGTTTTTGTGAAGCCATTAGCTATCATTTTATTTGTTGATATATATACTATGGAGATCTCACTTGACTTTTTTTAGGCATCATTTTGTGAGGCATAACATCTATATATTTGAACTTTGCTCTGAATCCTGCATTCTCACTTCGGTCAATTGCAGTTTGGTTGTTGCAGAATAACCGAGTTGGTTTCTCCTCACAACCCTTTGTTAACTCCTTAATTAGACCTCATAGAAACAGTGTTTCTTGAGCTGCTAGATTCAAAGCCACATATTCTGATTCTATAGTTGTTAGTGCGATGGTACCTTGCTTTTTTGTTATCCAACTAATTATTCCATTGTTAATCATGAAAGCATAACCAGAAGTTGAACAATGGATATCCATGTCACCTGCATAGTTGGAGTCACAATATCTAACCAAGTGGCTGTTTTCTTTTGGAAGGACAATTTCATGTCTAGTGTCCCTTTTAAGTATCTCATTATATATTTCACTGCTATCCAATGTGACTTGCCTGGATTTTCACAAAATCTGCTTAATGCATTTACAGTGAAATATAAATCAGGGCAAGAACCTTTGCAAAGTCGCAAATTAGAACGAATGTCGATATTATTAATTATTAACTAAGCCTAACGGTTCTAGCGACTCTGCAATCCAGAGTTCGGCCTGAGCTCAGGTCTTAAACTAAGTTCTAACTTAATACTAATTAACTACAAAACAATCTAACACAATGTAACTTCTAAACGAAAACGGTAATCGGAACTTATAACTAGAA
>AYEL01056848.1:0-59088 GCA_000484575.1 Olivierus martensii | reverse complement strand
GTAGCAAAAATCGAGAAGTAATTAATGAAAGACAATCAGTTGAGCTCTCTCAGGCCTGGAAGTTTATATTAAAATTTAATAGAGCCTAGACCAAGTAAAACACCTGTTGATGACGTCGGTCGGATATTTTTAGACTTTTACGATTTTCCGTTTTCATTTAAAAAATCTATCTTTAGATTTAAAAATAAAAAATTATTTATGTTAGTTGTAATTATTTATATTTATCTGTTTATTGTATTTAATAATTTTCATTTTAATTTTTAGAATATTGTAACGAATGTTTGGATTCTATGTTCTAGAACAAAACTGTTAGTAATTAAAGCTGATGAGGGTTATTAAAAGCCAAAAATGTTTCTAATAAAACTTTTTGAAATATTAGGTCTGCTCATTTGTGCTGTTTATAGATATCTAGATTTTAAACAATCCGTATAGAGCAGTAGACATAATTTATACCTAGGTCCTTTATCTTAAATCTCTTCATTAAGGATACTTTCACTTCATCTTTCTCCTTTTTATCATTTGAAATAATCAAATAATCATCTACATAGATAGTAATTCGCATGGTGTTACATTAATTCTGTTGTAGACATACGGATCAAACTGAGATTGTTGAAAGTTCATACTTTTAATCACTTCACTGAGTTTGTGGAATCATGCTCAACTGGCCTGTTTTAATCCATAGTTTGATTTTAACAGCTTACAAGTTTTGCCATCAGACAGTTCCATGTAGATTTCCTATCTAATGTTGGATGTAAGAATGCAATTTCAATCTTCATATTTTATCTACATCTAAATCCAGAGTTGTTGCTAGTTCTAGTAATAATCTGATAAAACTATTTCTGACAACTGGCGAATATTTCTTGATAATCTATTCAAAATTCTTGCATAAAGCCTTTCACTACCAGTTTTGTTTTAAAGCATTCTACTTTCACCGTTGAATTTGGTCTTGAAAATCCACTTACTCTTAACTGTTGTTCTATTCGGTGGTACATTACTCAATATCCAAGTTTTATTAATTTCATGAAACTTCATTTCTTGTTTCATTGCTTGTTTCCATTTCTCAGAATTATGCCTGACTAAAGCTTCATTAATGGTTTTTGGATAAGTCTGATTTGCAATATAACATATATAGTCATCATTGATGATTCTTTGATTAAGTTTCCTTTCTCTGACTGATCTATGCAATTCTGTTTCTTCGTATTCATCTCAAGCCACTGACCCTCATTGACTCCAGTGACTCCAGTGTCAGTGATTCCATCATTGACTCCTTAGAACTGTCTCTAATTTCCTGCATTTCATCATTTTCCTCTCTTACTGAATCCTTAATATCCTTAATCACTACATCATCAGGTGTGTTGTGCTGGTTAAACTCATACTTTTTCTTGCATTCTATAAAAGGGTTATCATTTCTTCCTCTTTTTGGAGGTTGTCTCTCAGAACTCAACATCTCTGGCTATTTTTATTGCTTTTGTGTCTGGGTAGATTAGTCTAAATCCTTTTGCACAATCATCATATCTGACAAAAATATGAGCTTGTGACCTGGCATAAAATTTTTTTATTTTCTGCTTAGGAATGTGAACAAAAGGCCTGTACCCAAATACTTTCAAATGTGATAAATTTGGCTTTCTTCTGAACCAAAATTTGTATGGTGTTTTATCCTTCAGTGCCTTTGTAGATGATTTGATCTTCAAATACACTACTGTCTTAACAACTTCTGCCATAAAAATGATTCTAGTCCTGCTTCCTGCAACATACTTCTCACAGAATCTACTAAGGTTCTATTCATACACTCAGCAATTCCATTTTGAGCACTGGCATATGGCTCAGGTTGTTAAAGGCTTCAGGCATCAAGCATGAGTTGACACTCATGTTTGATGCCTGAAGCCTTTAAGAACTTTGTGAAGTCTTGATTAACATACTCTCCTCCATTGTGTATTCTTGGTGTCTTAATCCTTTGATTTGTCTGTCTTTCAACAAAGGCCTCAGAAGACTCATGGATATATTTTATTTGGCCTGTATTCAGGGTGATTAGAAATAACTTTAAAAAAGAACTTTCCATTTCATTTAATTATAATATTGTTCTCTAGCACTGATTAAAAGTGGAAAAATTTACACATAAAATTTAGTAGTACTTTCGACTTATATTAAGTCCTCATCAGCTATACTATTCTAGCACTGATTAAAAGTGGAAAAATTTACACATAAAATTTAGTAGCACTTTCGACTTATATTAAGTCCTCATCAGCTATACTTTACATATATTACATAATTTAAAAAATACCAAACGACCACTTCCGACATCAAAAAGAGCAGGCACATATGTAATTCCGATTTATAACAAAGACCGTAACAGACAGGAAGTGTATGTAGGTAGTACTACCAGGTCGCTCTGCACCCGTTTAAAAGAACATCGTAATGATATAAAAAATGCTACTTTTTCTACGGCCCTCGCAAAACATTTTTACGAGTACGACCTGGATATAAATTGGGATCAAGCGCGCATAGTTCGCCACTTAGATAAGGCGGAAGATATCAAAGTCGCTGAGGCCCTTGTCATTGCTACCTATAAGAAAAAAGCTTATGTTATCAATGACAACCTCCCTACCACCGTACCAGCACAATGGTTCCTATAATACTAATCTAGTTCCATCCTTTGTAACTGGGTCTACTGTTATTTATATTTATTTTTATGTATTATTATTCTTAATGTTGTAAAGCTTGTTAATTTTATTTTATTTTTAATGTTTATTTAATTAATATTTTATTTTAACATTCTAACATTTGTATATTTAAACTTTAAATTTGTTCTGTTTTGGCATTCTTATGTTCGACAATCTATATATGTAAAGTATAGCTGATGAGGACTTAATAAAGTCGAAAGCGCTACTAAATTTTATGTGTAAATTTTTCCACTTTTAATCAGTGCTAGAATGAACAGTATTATGATTAGAAATAATATGGTCTAAAATATTTTTGTCAATAACTTAAAAAGAAACAGTTAGTTGCAAAAGTTCTGTAGCCAATCTTACTATTTATCATTTCAATACAATAATAAATTATCTTAAGATAATCTTTTGCATATCTTGAACAAAAATAATAAATTATGACTTATAGTATGAATATTTGTATGCATTGTTGTTTCAATAATAAATAATCTTGAAAAAGTAATAGATATTATTATTTCTGTTAATTTTTAGATGAAAGAACAATTACATGAAGACCAATTACAATATTTTGCTTATTTGGCTAAAGAATTAGAAGATGAAAAGAAAAGAGGAATAGAAATAGAAAAATTTATCAAAAAAGAAAATGATAAAATTTGGAATGAAAGAGAGAAAGTGTGGACAGTTGAAAGAGAAGCACGCAATAAACTTATGTGGGAATCTTATGATGCAATAGTTGCTTCCATTAAGCAGAAACGTATGTTTTTCTTATCTATGAATATTAAATTAAAATAAATAGATAAATAGATATTAATAAATAAACAATTACAAAATAAATAAATAAATAGATATTAAAATAAATAAACAATTTGAAAATTCTGCTATGTGGTTGACTTAAATCAATCCCATATTATATGAATAATTTTGAAAAGTTATTTACAAAAACAGCCAATGTTGCCTATTATAGATTATATAAACATATTTGCTTATTATCTTTAAATTCACAAGAAAACTGCTAATATTTTTGAATATATAAAAATTGAAGAAACTTAATTAACATTTTCTAAAAATGACTAAAAATATAAATTTAAGAATTTACAGTGACTCTTACAGCCATTCTCACCACCCCTGGCATTAAGATCCGCCACGAACCATAGGGGGCACTATATGCAGGCACAATGGCCATGGAAAGGGTGAACAATACACCCAGAAAGCTTGTCAGCAGGATTGTTTATATGTAGCGTTCAATAATCTCGTACAAAATTCTGAAAATTCCCATATTTTTGTGTATTTTTAAAACCATTCTTTGGGTTACCATTAATTAAAACATACTGAAAGGGTTGGTTAGAGAAGGAAATGTGGTAAACATGATAAACTTTTTCTTGAATTTAGAAACATTCATGTACTAAATAATAAATATTTTATTATTTTTTGGTTGTACTATGTTAATTTTTCATTAACTTGAATATTATTCAGAATTGAATAATAAATCAATTCCTTCAATGCCGATTTCAGCTAAATCTAATTCTTCAGCTTTGGATATATTACCACTATCGTTATTTTCATTATTCAAATTATTAATTTTAATTAAAATGATAAAACTTGATTGATTTTCCAAGAAATCATTAATTGTGCCATCAGCAATTCAACATTTTTCTGATAATGTTTTTATATGTTTAAGACACGCTCACTATATACTTGTATAATGAATATAATTTGAGTTTTATTGAAAACCTATATTACATTTACATTATTTTATTACAAAATTACTTATTATAATAATGTGATAATTATATTTATATTACTTTGATAAATTTAAAAAATTGAAAACTTAAAATACTGTGATGTAAATTTTGTAAAATTTTTCTAGACTGTGTTTATTTAAAAACGCTGCAAGCCATTACAATTGTGAAAGATACACTCCACAATTAGCTCTTTGAAATGGTTAGTGCTAAAAGTTAAAGTACTTTAACTTTTCTTACTATTTATTACCCCTAAATATAGCTTAAATGGAATATGTCCACCACCTCTTTACTTGAATAGTTGTAGACTATACTCATTTCTCATTGATTAGAAACGAAGGAAAAAACTAAGTATACAAAAACATGATAGACTAATTTTTGATTGAAAAATTTTTTATTTTTATTCTTAAAGAAAAAAAATTCTGAAAATTATTGTAAATCTCGGGTACGAGATAGACATATGCTCGTATCTTATACATATATCCAAAATGCCTGTATGTTTACCAGAATTCTCGCACATATATTAACCTTGAAGCTTGTTCATGTGTTGAAAAGATTCACCTTTTGAATAGTTCCAAAAAAATCCGGTAGAGGTCATATCGAAGCTTGGCGGATCTCAATACTGGTCAAGTTTTATTTAGATCCACTTTCTAAATAACCTTCGAGTATGACTGGCGCACATGCTAAAGTGTGTCATGTATGTTGTAGTGAAATGTTATTAATTTGTAAATAAAATTATTTACTGCTTATATGTTCCCAATGTTTGACAATCAGACACCAAGACAGATCACTATGGTGTTTGATTGTCAAACATCAGGGTTAAATTAATGATATTAATACAACATCCCAAATTGTTACTAAATAATGATTTATAATTGTACATGATTATAATTTTAATGATGATGATAATGTTAATATATAAATAAATATATTATAATGTAATACTACTTACTGTAAATATTGAATAAAAATAAACTATATGATGAATATGTAAGATAAATTGTTTATTCAAAAAAGTGAAATGCAATAATAATAAGGTTGTATTTTGTATTAATTGTTGGGTTTTCTCAAAAATGTGTATGGAAGGTTAGTCTTTCACCTGCAGTTTAGTTGTTTTTAGGAGCAGGTCATTCTGATTAGTTCCCTGTTTGGCTAGATGAAGAGAGATGAAGGGAAACTTTTTGGTCTGTATTTCAACTAAGGCATGCTGGGACATTCCATTTTAAATCAGCCAAAGGTGGTCGCTGCATGATTTTTTGATTTTGATGAATTTTGGCATGTTGTTTATGTATATTCCCAAAGGCTCAAAAGTATTATAAATTTAATTTCTGAGATATAGAAAAGTATTATTATTTACTTTAAAAAAAATTTAATTTCTGAGTTATGAGATAGAATATGTATGGAGGCAGACTAAAATTTGTATATTTTGTACTTTTTATAATCACCTGTAGTTTTTTATATGATTAGCGCCGAGAGGTGGAATAGGTATCATGTAAAAGCATATAAAATGAGGTTTTCAACCTTGTATATTTTGTTTATAAAATTCTAGGATTAACTAGTGTTTTGACACTCCAAACTCTGCAGAGGAAGATTGCATTTTTTCATAACTTAAGAGTTTTTAACACTAACACAAACAGAGATAACAAAGTTTTTTCTTAATCTCTCATTACCCAAGCATAAGTAGATTTACAATAAAAATTATGAACCTTATTCTTTTATTCCTTCATATTAAAAAAAATAGTCAAACCTGGAAAAAATTTAAAATTTACCAACTTTGAAGATAAAAATTTCTTTATGGGAGTGCCGCAAAAAATCTGAAAATTTTGTGGTTTATATACATTTAATATAGATTAAAATACATTTAATATCTGGCAACTTAGCAGAAGAGTCCATTGTTGCTATATAAAGTGTTGCCAGAGAGTTTGAACAGAAAATTGCAAAAATTAATAAAAAATAGCTCAAAATTTATTTAATCATAAGAAAGAGTTACCTAACTTCAAAAGTGGTGTGAATTAAAAATATCTGCCAGATATGTTTTACTCGGACTGGGATTTCTTATGATATTAATACAGAATATTAATTGCATTTTCCCTGAGTTTGATTAGATCTCCCACAAAAATGGTAGAAAAACCTAACTCAAATTTGTTATTATTTCAATCTATATTAAATGTAGTATAAACCAAAAAATTTTCAGAATTTTGTGGCACTCCCACTATATAAAATTATAAACTAATTTAAAATTTAACCTATAAATAAAAATATTAAAAATTATAACTGCAATAGCTCATAATTAAGAAAGGAAATTAATGTCATAATCAAGTGCAATTATGTTTTCATAAAGGAGAGTTGCCTAAAATGGACTTTTATTTTTTTTTTTTTAATCTCCGATTGATTTATACAATATTAATAAAAGACTTTAGAGAGTTAAATATGACAGAGACAATCTTTGGCATTTAGTTGTTTCATCTTTATTTAATCAAATTCTAATTTAAATATATATATATCTTTAAAAACTTAAAAATTGATCCAATTCAGAAAATTAGTACCAAATTTGGGCAAGTTTCAAAATTCGATTGAATATCATTGTATATTATTTTTGATTTATGTTTAAATTAACATAACAACTAGATTTTTCGTGAATTACAATATTTTCTTCATTCCCTCTATTCTTGAATATTTTATGTTGATTCAAACTTATCATTTCAAAAATCATTTGTTCAGTTCCATCTTTACAGTGCTCAGAACTATTTATTGTATATATTTTTTCTTCTTTTTTAACGGTTTTTCTATCCATATACTTTAATGTTTTTTTCCTTTATACAACTTCATACGTACGGTATGTAGTTATTTATAAATTTATTTTATATCTTTTATAAAAAGTTTTCCTAGGAGATATCCTCCCAAATGTACTGATGTGTACAAAAACGGAATTTTTGTTTACTGTGTAAACATTTTCCCTCCATTTTCTTCACACAAAATGGCTGCCAAGCATTTTTTCCTCTGAATTTTTCTTGTCGATGTATACTAATTACGTATAATAAAAAATTTCATTTTTTGATTTTATATACTCTTTTTTATAAAAAGCTGTTTTTCTTTTATTTTATTTATACTGCATTAATTAAAAAATAATATATCTTTAATTAATATCGACATTCTTTAATCACAATTAAATAAATAAATACCAAATTTTGATCACTATCAACAAACATTATTATGCAGATAAACTAAAAATTGCATTTATTTTTGATATGGAAATATTTTAATAATTTCTTATATTAAATTTTAAAGAAATAATATAATTTGGACAGCTATAATAATTTATTTTTTATTTTTTTGGAGGTAAATCCAATAAAAATATGATTAATAACTATATGTTTACATTTTTTAAAGAACTCTGAAATTTTTTTTCTGAAGAAAACTATATGCAGCAATGCTCTAATTATTGTCATCCATGTTAGGTAGATTGAAAAATTTTTCGTTATCGTTTTGAGAAATAAACTGAAAGATGACATCAGATAAAAATATTATATTAGAGGCTTATTAGTAAAGTAAAAAATGATAGTTAAGTAAACAATACTCTGCATCACTTAAAAAAATTGAAGAAATGCATTTTCTTTAATAACCTTAAGTTTTCTTTTAGTTTAAAAAATTGGTAATAATATTAAAAAAGTTTTGATTATACCTAAAAGACGATAAATATTATCAGACATGTTTACAGTTTCAGGATTTTCGCTAGTCACATTGTTTGACGTCACAGTATATTAAGCGAGAAGAAAGGAATGTAACTTGATAATGAGATTTATGTCTGTTTTCCGGTTATCTTCCCACAACACTCCATCTGGCGGAAATTGAATTTCGCCCCCTCTCAAGGGGTATAATAATATTACATTCTAAGGCTAACTTCCAAGAGGAATGACTAAGTTCAACTTTGTACTCGGAAATTACTCACTTCAAATAAAACGATATTAATAATTTTGAAATTAATGAAACTTTTAATTACAAATAAATTATTTATTATAACAAACACGCGTTAACATAGTTCATTTAAAAATGAAAACTGATTAAAGGAAGAAATATTTTCGGTGTCTTTCATTGATATTTGGCAAATTAGTTTACGTCTTTGTAGATCCCTTAGAATAAAGACAAATGCTTTCTATTTCTAATAATTATTCGCCTTTTACTGATTCATTTATTTGTCAAACAGATGGAGAGAAGTACAGCAGGAGATCTGCTATCGCAGTTTCCCATACGGAGAAGATTGTAACACGGTTCATTTCCACTTGAATCGAGGCAGGGAAACGAATTGAAGACATTACTTGTAAGGCGGCACGAGTACTACAAGAACGAAGGGGATAAACGAGCATCATCTTTTTTTTTAAAGACATGTTTCTTTATATGTGCCGTTCGAGTGACCCATTAACTTCGCAAGTTTCTTCTCGACATATTCAAGAGAAAAATTTCATTCTTCTTGTTATACATTTTTTCCTTAATTTAAATTTTACGGTATTCGCTTCCTTATGTTTTTAAGTGAAGAAATGATTAACAGAATGGAATAAAACTTTATTATATGATAAATTTTACGGTATTCGCTTCCTTATGTTTTTAAGTGAAGAAATGATTAACAGAATGGAGTAAAACTTTATTATATGGTATAATTTCCAAAATATATTAAGAAATATTAAACAGAAACGAATTCGTATACTATATTCGACAAAAGAAAAAAATTTTACCGATAAATTGCTATACCTTCCATTAAATTCACATTAGGATATCTAACTAATCCGATTATATTATTAACTTTTTTAATGGATAAAATTTTATCTCTTTATTATTAATCCGTCGATATTTCTTTTGAAAAAGCTTCTGAGCGTAAATAGATTTTGTTAAAGATGATAAAAATTTAATGCGATACTTAAAAACATTGCGCTATTGTATATCGCGAGTTAAGTAAACTTATTAAAAGTTGGAAATTTTCGTCCATTTTATTCACGGTTTTGAAGATTTCTGATGCAGTAGTTTTTTTTTCCTTTTCAGTTATTTGTTCTCTTCTTTAATAATAAATAAAACTAAATTGTTCTCTCGAGATGTAAGTTTTATCTACTCGTGATTGTTCTCTAACTTAATTTTAATCTTAATGTTCGGCATGTTTAAATTATAAAAATTAATTTGTTTTAATAACTGAAGTGTATGTTATTTAATAATGGCGTTAACCATGCAGAAGACATAATTAATTAAATTTCTAAAAGATTTAATCACGAAACGATGTTATGAAATTATCGTTTCTATAGTAACTAAAACTTTGCATCATTTATTTTATATTTAGATATAAAATTTGAAAACAAAAATCGTATTTCAACTAAAAAAAATGCTTATAAAATAAATAAAATAAATTAGAAGACGGAAAAATCAAAGTAAGAAAATAATATAGAGTCTACAAAAACTTTACAAATTATATTTTATCATCAAGATGTAACCGCAAGATGTATAGGAACCTTCCAAAAATAATCGTCATCCAGATATCTGTAGATATCTAATTTTCTGCATTACAACTTATAAAAAAAAAATATACAGTATATATAAAAATTCCATTTATTGTTTTTATTAGAGACTAAATTATATAAAAAAGATAATAAATTAAGTAATAAAATTTTTATATGGAGGCTTATCTTGATCATATTGTAACAAGAAAAAAATAATAAATTTTAAACAAGAAAACATCTGAATAATAAAAATAGTTGTCGAAGATCATAATAAAGTTTTTTAATTAAGTAAAACTCGCGTATCTAATGTCATCGATCAATCTGAAATATACTTTCATATATAGATTCTCATTAAATTCATATTTCATAGATCTTTTTTATTTTTTTAACATTACAAATTTGAAATTTTTGTATAATAAACTAGAATAAATTTCACGAATCATCTGTCACCACTGTTAGCTATTTTCTTTTGGGATTTTTTAGACAACAGAATAATTACTTATCATGGAGTAACAGTTTTATCAGAAACAAAGATAAAAAAAATTCGTTCATCGGTATTCCTTGCATTATATTCTTGTAGTCTTGTAGAATGATGAGCAAGATACCTGACGTCATTCTATGTGAAATGGTATGGTATTCTACAGATATTCTTAAATAAATCCTATTTTTTTATTGAAGCGTTCAAGTCAACCAAGATTTAGGATAGAATTCATTCCACAGCTCTATGTCAAACACATCTTCTTTTCCATTAAAAGAGGATTGAAGATTGAAGCAGTTTTGCTTGTTTAAGCCATATAAACCGTACAGCCTTTAAATCCTTTAGGTTTATTGTTTTCATTCAATCTATACTTGAAATGTCAAATATTAGAATGAATTTATTAATATTTGTTTTTTTTATTTTCGAGAAACTGCTGCCATTTTATAAAGCTCAGTTTTCGATACATAACCTATCTCCATATTTTTCTTTTAATTTAAAAGTCGGTGATAATATTAAAGTAAAAAGTTTTGATTATACCTAAAAGACGATAAATATTATCAGATATGTTTACAGTTTCGAGATTTTCGCCTCATTTTCAAGTAAGAGCTCTTTTCCTTTCCAGTTTATTTAATATTTTTACCTAAATGAAAATTCGTTTGAAGTTAAATATTTAATTTCAAAAAATAATACGAATCATTTTTCAGAATATAAGAAATAACTTGCATAAACACAATAAATATCACTTACTCAAAAGAAAAATATATTTGCAATATTAGAATTTGTTTTCATATACAATACTGTATTTATAAGCTCATCTAATGCTAATATTTAATTTGGAAAAAATATATATATTCTGTCTGATTTTGTGCTATTAAAATTTTATATTGATTTTTCGAACAATAAAAATACTGTATATATATTTTCATGTTAACCGATATTCTCAAGTTACTTTTTTTCGCATTAATAAAATGAATCTATCTTAAAGAATAGATTTAATATGAATTTCCTGATAATCTGTTAACACAGATTATCAGGAAATTCATATTCTTCAGAAAGATTATTCAAAATTCATATTAGATCCTCCCCATGAGAAATGGATCTAATATGAATTTTGAGATAATCTACTTATGCTAATTTTGCTTTTGTAGAACATAGTCAGTACGTAACTTGGACATAATAGGCATTGTTCTATAAAATTAATGACTGTAGGAGAAGGCCATAAAAGTGTAAAGATCCCACGTTAAAAATTTCTGAGAGGAGGCCCAATTTATAGATTAGTCGTGAATATCTTTAAGCTGAAATTATGCCTCTGGAAATAGTGTAAATTTATAATTTTCATTTGTATAACAAAAATCTTAATGCTTATTACAAAAATTTAGGATAAATATTTTTGAAATTTTCATTTTTCATCCTCTTATTCCAGCAATCCTTTCCAAATTTTATATGGCCCCTATCTTAAAAAAATTCTTTCTGATCCCTTTTTACATAAATTATTTACGAAAAATTATTGTAATTATATTAATCATAAATACTGTATTTACGATAATATAATTACAAAATAACAAATCTATAACAATTAGCATTTAAGTAGAAATCGTTTTCTAATGAATCCACTAATTTTCTCCGAGTTTTGGCATCCCACACTTGAATAAATTCTGCCTTGAAAGAAAATTTATATAATATTTAGATTTTGTTTTTTTTTAATATAAAATGAAAATCTTATCAAAATTAAAATATAGAATTTTATTTTGAAAATATAATCTTTAAAAGCACATTTTATTTCATCAATTGAATCCAATGAGTGAATTTATGAAAATCTTTTTACATAAAACCTGATATAGAAACAACTATTGTATTTTATTCGGACCGTATTATATAATAAAAATTAAAAATAAACTCTAGATTTTCCTTATAAAAATAATTTTTACATTTAAAGTTTTAGAATATAACTAACTGACATTGTAAAATATTTATATGAAGTATTTATAGTAGAGTACAGTACAACATTTTAAATCTTTTTTGATACAATTTTTTTTTATTTATTATTTTTTCTATATTAAAAACATCTGCTTTAAATTTTGTTGTTAATAATATTGAAAATTTTCCAAAAAGTTCTTTTTAATTGTTTATAATAGATTTTTAATAAAAATGCATTTGTTTATCTAGAGAGTTCTTAAACTTTTTTTTTAGAGTCACTGAACACTTCTAATTATAAATTTTTTGTAGAATATCAAAATCAATGTATTCTTTAGTTAATTCGTTTGTTTTCACATATATTCATACTAAATAATTTTTTATAATATACAGTATTTTAAATAATTTGCCATTCAAAAGAAACTTAGAAAAAACATACCACTCCTTATACTTATCTGGATTCACTGGAATCACTGCGATTACTGAGGCAAACTTTAATAATAAAAGAACATCTAAAGAATTTTCTTTAAACTATTGGTAATAAAATTTATTATGTACTGAATGATGGTAATATTTTTACGTAAAAATAAAAACCTTTAAAACTAATAGAATAAAATGTTTGCATTTAGTTTTAGATATATGGCCTTTAATATATTTGAAGTCTTTTTAATCTAATAAAAGTTCTTTGATTCTTTGGAGAACGTAATTTGACCGTTTGTTCAACTGAAATAAACTTTGGAATCAGATTGATTTAGTGTTTCACTTTATTTTTAAAAATTGATTCCATGAAAAAATACGTTTCGGTCTAAACCCTCATCAATTCTTCCGGAATATTTTTTTCAATGTTTATATATTGTATTTATGTTTAGTTCATTGAATTTGAATCGAATAAAATAAGAATAAATACAATATAATAAAGAACAGAGAATAAGTTTTTTTTTTTTTTGGATTTAATATGCTATCTAGCATGGGAAATATTTATGCTGCACTAATAATGCAACATAAATATTTCTCATGCCACTTTTCCGAATATTATCTTTGATTCGACAGTTTTCTCTAATGTTAATTCATCATTGTTAATTCACTACGAACATTAGCAAAACGAATGATATAATATGTTATTGAATTTTTTATTATGCATAAAATAAACATGAAAACATCAAAGAATCAACGGAAATAATATTAATTAGTAATACTAATCGAAGAGTTGACATTAGGTTTCTGGGAATGTTTGCGTGCCGGGAGAAGCGATACTCGGGAACTGAGATACAGTATGTGAAACATGCTTATAAGGGATGTATGTCTGATGTCACTGGCGTGCTTTGTATATTCTCAACGTCATCAAGCCGCACATCATACGACATTGAAGTATTTTCTCGTTAGAATGTTTCTCGCAAATGCTGAGTAAGGACTTTATAAATTAAAATGATAGTACTGTTTAAATATCTAAACTAAAATCTTACAAATCGAGAAAAGTGTGTTTATACTTGATTATGTTTTTCCAATTGTCAATTAGCGATTTTTTTGGTATATTATCATCCTTCTTCATTTAATAATTTTATTCTTCATTATAGTATATATATATTTTCGGATCTATACATCGAAATTTCAATAAATAATAAAAGAAAATTAAGTTCATATCTCTAAAGTTATTACAATCTAAAGTAATTAAACTCTCAAACAGATTGAACAATGCAAATAATACAAATAGATATATTATTAAAATGAATGCATTCAAAGATGGTAAATATAATGGAATAAATTTGGTAAATACGAATACCGTTCTGATATAAGTCCTACTTATATTTCGCTTTGATTCAATCAATTCCTTTATTCGATAAGAAGTTTACTTATTGCTTCTCGAAAAAATTAATTAAGCATTAGATTATTTTTTTTTTTTTTTTTTTAAATTTCAAACGCAAATGCTTATGGTATTTTAATTTTTATAAGATAAAAATGCTAAAAGAAGTTTAATCATAAAAAATTCAAAATTGTAATTATATTTTTTATTTTAACAATAAACAAGTGATAATTTATTTCAAAGAGGAAAATTAACAGAGACAAACAATTATTGTATTTTAACAATGTATAATCTATTATAGAAGGGACAATGTTTTTAACAATTTTTGACCTGGCGGAATAGTGATTTAAAAAGATACAACTAGAATTTCAGCATCGGTATGTGGAAGTACAGTCAGTCAGGTGCAAGAATACTGTGTTTCAAATACTTCGCCTTTCCACTCTGGAGGATCTGGATTCGAGTCTTGATCTTCCAGAGTTTTATCTTTTGAAAATATTTATTATAGGGTCTAGGTCCGGCCTGTCCATCCTCGTCCTCCACAATCCGATTAACTCATCCACAGGACTGGGCAGCCTGTGGAAAAGCTTGTTTCGACCCGCCACTTAGTAGTATTATGGAGTGAAAAGTGGCGTCATTTGTTGACAAAAAATTTCTGGAGGATCAGGGTTCAATTACCTGTTCTTACACCTCCAGAGATTTTTTCAGGAGAGATCTGGACCCGATCCGTTGAAAACTATTCCCCATTTGACGGCTGTCCCACCAAGCATATGGGCGACACATGATGGGCATTGAAATGCCCTCGACTTAGTATCCACTGGATGGAAAGCGGCATTAAACCGTAGGAGAAATTAGAATTTTAATCATAAGTATATTTAAATGATTTTTTGCCTATGTGTATTTTTATTATTAATTTTAACGCCATTTTCTATTCTATAAGAAAACTAAGTAACGGAGCGAAACATGCTCTTCCATAGGCAGTGGCGGAACTTAAAATTTTTGGCCCCCCGCAAAATATTATTGGGGCACCTATCACAAAAAAAAGTTATCTACATATTTTTATTAGAAAATAATAAAAAAGAACAAAATTGCATCATTTAAAACTCAATTTTTGAAAATATCAAAAGAAAATATTTTTAAAATTTAAAAGTTTTTCTCCTGGATTTTAAATTTGCAAGATCTCTAATTACATCTTTTATTTCCATATTTTTGGCTACTGCTCTTACTGCCGCACTGCTCTGATTCAATGAATTTTTCACTCTTTTCATGGTGCATTTAATTTTTATTGTATTATGTTCTTAATTTAAAAAATGGCTAAATAAAGTGCAGACAAAGAGAATTTGGGCGCCTTATAATTCTGGACCGCCCCCACGTTGCTGGGTCCAGCGCATTGTAATTCCGCCACTGTATCCATAGGCTACTCATCTATGTGAAATGGTCATCCGGATTGGAGGACAGTGGCGGAATTACCGCCACTGTATCCATAGGCTACTCATCTATGTGAAATGGTCATCCAGATTGGAGGACAGGGATCAATGGACAGGGCAAAGATCTCATAGCATTTTCAAGCTGTAAACATTTTCAAGCTGTGGGACTCGAGACTCAAACCCGGGGACATTTTTTGTTAACAGATGACTCAATTTTCCATTCAGGAAGAACACTAAGTGGCGGGGCGAAACAAGCCCTTCCACAGACTGCCCATCCTTGCGGAGAGGTCAGCCGAATTGTTGAGGTCGGGCCCGGACTTCATGATAAATATTTTAAAGGTATGGAGGACCACTCGGCTTTCCACTCTGGAGGACCACATTTTAAAGGGACTCGAACCGTCCTCCAGAGTGGAAAGCTGAAGCGTTTCCACGCTGCCAATCCGGCCGACACCCGAGGACAGTTGCGTCATGCAAAGCAAGGAAGTTTTTTTTTTGTTAACAGATGACGCCACTTTCCATTCAAGGAGAATACTAAGTGGCGGGGGGAAACAAGTCCTTCCACAGGCTGCCCACCCCTGCGGAGGGGTCAGCCGGATTGTGGAGGACGGGGATCGACGGGCTGGGCCCGGACTCATGAAATATTTTCAAGGGATGGGACCCGAGACTCGAACCCGGGTCCTCCAGAGTAGAAAGCCGAAGCGTTTCCACGCGGCCAATCCGGCCGACTGGGCCGGGACTGTTGAGCCCCATCCTTCAACCATTCGGTTGATCCCATCATGGGTGTTGGCCAGCCTTTGACGGGCTCCATAAGTGGCCGCCCAGATACAGTATATCCCTTGAGCGATATGGCGGCTTAATCTACCTAACCTAACCTGTATGACTGTTTTTGCAAATTTTATACCCTTTCCAATCAGAGAGATTACTAAGGGGCAGGGCGAGTTCCAACCACGGGTTCACCCACACCCGTGGAGGGGCCGGATAAGGAAGGACGTGGATCTCCGGGCCGGCCCAGCACTCCGAAAAAACTTTTCAGAAGTTATCAAACCCGGGTCTTCCAACCACGGGTTCACCCACACCCGTGGAGGGGCCGGATAAGGAAGGACGTGGATCTCCCAGCACTCCGAAAAAACTTTTCAGAAGTTACCAAACCCGGGTCTTCCTGCGTGGTAGGGGCCCAGCACTCCGAAAAAACTTTTCAGAAGTTATCAAACCCGGGTCTTCCTGCGTGGCACGCTGACAGCGTTACCACTCGGCCATCCGGCCGCCAACCTGTATGGCTAGACACTGCGTCTTTACGCCGAAGTTCATTGTTGCTCATGTTTCTACGCTGCGTACAAGAGTATCTTGACTATTCGTCCAATCGGAGTATGAGCTGATTATTAAAACTTATAGAATTATTTAGAAGTTTAAAAATATTATTAGCAACATTATAGGATTATTTATAATGGGTCTAAATCGTATTTTAAAGAATTTATTTGATTTAAGTCGTTTTTCGACTTAAATCGCGAATCTTGGAATGAATTAATGACATAAGGTGAGGTATGACTGTGTAGATTTTGTTTGTCATTTCTTTATAATTTATTGTTTTATAAATTTCATGCTGTATATAAATTTATAATTTATAAACTTTTTATGTATTAATAAATGTGTTCTTTCTTAACTTACTTAGTATAGTATTTATTTTTAAACAATTTTTTATGATGTGAGGCTTTAGTACTTCATCTGCCTCTGCCACACACTCTGCACCCTCGATTATTACGCCACTGATCCCAAATTAGCGCGCTAACAATCGGGCTTAAATAGTCTAAGTGTCTATCTAACTTGTAAGTCTGAAAATAGTCTAAGTAGTGAGGCAATTCCATGCTTCGTCACTTAGATACGCTATTTAATCGGCTATTTTAAATGTAATGCTGATAAATGTGTTATAATGTGATAATGTAAGTGGTGGGGCATATTTAATATTATCCCCGCCACTTAGATAGGCTATTTAATCAGTTATTTTAACTATATTTAAAATAAATGTTATTTTAAATGTAATTCTGCATTATCGCATTAAATAATGCCGATAATGTTAATGTTTAATATTTAAATGAAATGCTGATAATAACATTATCGGCTATTTAATTGGTTTATTCACCTCATCCTACATCTGACGGTTGCTACCTTCAGATGTAGGATGAGTTCAACTACAGATTTCCATACCAAGGATGTTTTATATTTAACGAACCTATCCTGGCTTCTCCTTAAAAATCTGAAAATGTGGGATCCGGAAATCCTGGATCCTCGACGGTGGAAACACGGCACGCTTCTATTGCGGCAATCCAGCCGACTATATCTAAGGATTATAAATCTAATCTGAATTCTATGCTTCAAATTTCTTCAGAGAATCCCGGATATTTTATATGTGATTTAACACTGTCTTCACCCAGTGGGTACTAAACAGACTCTTATTATAGGCCAGGGGCGGCACTGCATAGACACTGCGAAACTGCAGCACCCCGAATTTTTCTCGAAATGTAAATATATTTATTAATTTATTTATATTTGCTTGTAATATTTAATTTTATAATCAATAATTCTATACAATTCTCTTATTTTGTATTAAAAAATAATAAAAATCTATGGCCAACCTGTGATGGGCTCTATAATTGGCCGCCCCAGATACAGAATATCCCTCGTGCAATATGGCGGCTTAACTAACCTAACCTAACCTAATATATGGGATACACTCCTTAAGCAAGTTACTTTTGATGTGGTGCGAGGGCTATGGCACTACAATATATCTTTATCTATGTCTATAGTTTATATCGGCAGTACTATGTCTATATCTATTTAGCAGCCGGGCCAATACATTTATAATGTCTAGGACCTTCTAGGTATACTAAGATGCTCTCATGTTGAACGATATTTTATCAAGACGTCCCAATATCCGGCCATAATGTGTGTGCAGACAGGTTTACGGAAAAATGGCCCCTCGCATTTCGCCCCAACACTATTCGTTCCCAGCACATTTCGCCGCCTGTAGATAATGAGTAGGATACAAAAATGCAAATACAGTCAACTCTCAATAACTCAAATTTTTATTGAAGTCCCAGCCCTTTAGTGGAGATTTGATGTTATTAGTCTGCGATTGTTTACAAATTAAACCTAATTAATTAGCAAAAATTAAAAAAGTGAAATCTTGCTTAATTTTCATTTAAATTTTTCAAGGGAAATCTCGCTTAATTTTCATTTAAATTTTTTGATATTTTACAATTAATTACATTTTTTATTGTCTTTCTAAAGATGTAAAAATATTTTTCCAAATTTTATTTCTTTCATAACTTTTTGTTGATTATATGACATCGGAGGAAACACGATTTTTCTATATGAAATCTTAACCATACAACAAAATGTTTGGTATTTTTTGATAGTGGCAAGTCTTATGAATAAAATAAGCTACGAATGAAGAAAATTTGGTAATATTTTTAAAAAAAATTATCGATAAAAACTCAGTACAGTGAATTCTTGATTTTACGAATTGGTACGGACCCCCAAAAAAGTTCATAAAATCGAAAGTTCGTAAATGGGAATGACATTAATTAACATTAGGGACTTTTTGGAACCAACTAAATAGTTCGTAAATTGGAAGTTCGTAAAAATGCGAGTCCACTTATTATGCAAATTTTAATTAATTAATTATTTAATTAGTCGAAAAGTGACGGAAACTTTATTAAACTATTTTCATATTTTAATAAAATTTATTTAAATTTTTTTTGTTTTTTTTCTTTTCAATAATTTTAATTTTAATTTTTCTTTTTTTTTTTTAATAAATTTTCGAATTTATAATATGTCACAAGAATGGAACTTCATTTGTTAAAATAAAACAAAATCTGAACTAGCTTATGATTACCTTAGACTCTTAGAGGCATTGCATACAACTTCGAGTTTTAAACAATAATAATATGCATTTATTATATTAAAACAAAATAAATTAGAATTATTAAAAACTTGGTGTATTATTTACATTTTGTAGCCTATTCATTATCTACAGGGACGAAATATGTCGGGGGCAAAATATGCTGGTGGCGAAACGTGTTGAGGACGAAATGTGGGAGGCGAAATGCGAGGGGCTACTTTTCTGGACCCCGTGCAGACATGTCTTCTGATGTCCCGATGTGGTGCGAGTGTTCCAAGCCTGGGCAACCTAGCTTCAACTGTTGGAGACATCTAAAGCTGGATTAATTCCTTCCGGACCTCGTTTGGCTTTTTTAACTCTCCTTTTCAATCAGTAAAGTCATCTCTTTCCAATATCCCCTTTCCATTCAATCCCCTTTCCAGTGAAATTACTAAGGGGCAGTGGCTAGTTCTAATCATGGGCTGCACCCACATCTGTTCAGAGGACTGGACGGTGAAAGACGAGGATCGCCGGCCGGACTCGGGACGCGAACTTAGATCTTCCTAGCGTGGCACGCCAACATGACATCGACTATTGAGTTCTCGATCATCCGGCCCCTCTCATCTGGCTTTTTATAAGTGCTCTGTAGTATCCGATAAACCGGTTGTATTCTGGGTGCTGAGAGATGTCTCAAATGAAGAAATTCAATCAATAGACCGGAAGAGCAGGCTGAATATCCATCATTCACCATGTGGGTTGCTGTGCCATTTGCCTTTCGACCGCCCAAATTCCAATGGGTCGGGATCAGAATTGGCTTTTGGATGCTCTACGTGAGGTAGAAGTCCTAAAAGAGTTCTAAATTCCAAGGTGGCCTACAGTGTCGAAAGGATGAATGGTCGAGGGATAGAAGCCTTAACGGTACCAGTGAAGGCTGATGGGACCCTGTTCTCTTTAGGAACATAATATGAATCTTATGCATCCCCTAGGGAGATGTAACAAATTTCATGGAGTTTATCCCAGTAATATCAGCTCCTGAGCCTGGTCGACCTATAGTATCGGGACGATACTGTCCCCACGATGGTCTACAGCGATTCTCTTCTCAGTAGCATATAAATTGCATCGGATACGAAAAGAGTATCTTTCGATTCCTGGAGAAAACATACTGGGATAGACAAGGGAAGATATGAGTATTGAGTACTCTTTCCCGCTAAGAGATTTTTCAATCAACAGACTACGCCGCTTTCCATTCTGGAAAAATACTAAATGGCGGGCAAAACAAGCCCTTCCATAGGCTGCCCACCCCTGAGGAGGGGTCAACTGGATTGTGGAGGATGGGGATCGACGAGTCTGCCCCGAACCCTATGATAAATATTTTCAAAGGGACCTGAGACTCAAACCCCAGTGCTCCAGAGTCGAAAGCCCAAGCGTTTCCTCGCGGCCATTCCGGCCGACCCTAGTAAAAATTTTGAGTGAAATCTGAGTTTTAGTGTTGGCCGGATTGGCCGCATGGAAACGCTTCGGCTTTCTACTCTGGAGGCCCGAACTTTGATTCTTGGGTTCTACCTCTATTCAATTCAATTCTTGGGAAATATTTATCATAAGATCCGGACCCAGTCCGCAATCCGTTCTCCATAATCTGGCTGATCGCTTCGCAGAGGTAGACAGTTTATGGAAGGGCTTGTTTCTCTCGACAATTGGTATTCTAGCCATTCTATCTGAATAGAAAGTAGTAACAACTGTTATCAACAAAAAGCAATGAATGTTTCCGAGTACCATTTTAGAAATGTAGTACTTATTTGATGGAACAAAGTGGTTATCTTTCGAGGCAAGTTTAGAATATAATATGAACCAGTATGGGATTTGGAAATTGAACCCAAATACTCCAGGCTAAACCCGCAGGACGCTTCTAGCTTGAAGAATCGACAAGTCCGGATCAAGAATTTAATCCTTACCTTTCCGCCTGATCCTATCAGTTGAATGACCACATTATAAAGTAGTTGCTTAGCATCTTGGAGGATCCATAGTCGATTTCGTTTCTTATACCTATAGTTTTTCAAACTTGCATGGCCCATTGAATGCTATTGTTTAATCTTGCGGTTTTTTTATGCATTTTTTACACTCCCTTTCCAATCAATGAGATTACTAAAGGGCAGGGCCAGTTCCAACCACTGGCTGCACCCACACCATGGAGAGGGGCCCGATGGTAAAGGGCAAGGATCGCCGAGTCGGGCCCAAAACCACGAAAAAACTTTTCAGGAAATGACAGACCCGAGTTCTCCTGCTTGGCATGCACAACGCGTTACCACTCGGCCATCCGGCCGCCAATCCTCCGGTTTATCCCATCATGGATGTAATGAGCTCCGAAGTGAAGTGTCAACAGTATGGTAGAGGATGAGATTCAATGAACTAAGCCTGAATTCCTTCTGAAAAGACTAGATGTATGGGACTCGGATACTCCAGAGTGGAAGCAAGGATACTTTCTTCGCGTTGACCTGGATGTTATCTAAAAAAATCTTCATTTTTTTTACTCCAATTTTAATCTTTGTCAGATACTAAACCCTACAAAATTACTTACCTGCATCATTGGTCTCTTACATCTTTGATGAGATTTTATTTCCTGTGCTTCTCGTGTTTTTTTTTTTTTTGGTCAAAAAATGACATAATTTTCTATTCTATAAGAATACTAAGTGACAGGGCAAAACAAGCCGCAGGAGTGGGCAGCTGTGAAAACAGCTGTCCACTCCTGCGGAGGAGTTAGCCGGATTTTAGAGAACGGGGATCGACTGGGCCGGGCCGGATCCCATAATATACATCTTCAAAAGATAAACCCTAGACTCGAGTCTGAACGTTTCCACGTGACCAATCCGGCCGATTTCTCCTGTAGTTTAACATCACTTTCCATTCAGTAAGTGGCAGGGCATTCTAATGTCTACTAAGTGCAAGTATTGTCAGTGAAAATTGGGTTCAGCAAACCGGCTCGAATCTTTTTGAAAAAGCTTTGAAATCTGTGAATTGAACCCGAATCCTCTACAGTGGAAACACAAAATCATTTGGCCAACGACATTTTCCGAGTTAATTATTTATTGTAATTTCGATGTTTTTTTTAAATAGGTTTCTTTTATCTTAATCTTTTTTTGTTTTTCATTCAGAGCAGACCTATTCAGGTTCGATTCCAGTTTTGTTCGACTCCTTAAAAACTTTATTCATAGAATTATTTATTGTAATTTCGATGTTTTTTTTAAATAGGTTTCTTTTATCTTAATCTTTTTTTTGTTTTTCATTCAGAGCAGAACTATTCAGGTTCGATTCCAGTTTTGTTCGACAACTTAAAAACTTTATTCATAGGGTTCTTCCCGATCTGTATAAATTAATCTCTATCCTATAGTCTGGCTGATTTCTCCATAGCAGTCTGCACAGCCATAGCAGATGAAATTTAATAATCAGCAATTGGAAAGTAGCATCATCTATTGACAGAAAAATCATTTTTATTGTAATTATGTTAATTAGTTTCGTTAATTTCTTTTATTTCATTGTTTATGATAAATTTACTTACTTCTTTTGATCTTTAAATGTAGTTAGCTGATTGGCCGCTTGGAAACTTTTAGGTTTTCCACTTAGCCGGAATCGAATCCACACCATACCTTACCTTATACTTAAAAAATTATGAGAAGCCTCTCCTAGATATCGATAGTCATACTAGTCCTCCACATTGATAAGCAGCTGATGATATGATCTGAATTAGCTCCATTACTTAGTAATCGACAAGATTATGAAATATTGGAAAAATGGCATTGAAAAGCTAAATTTCAATTTAATAATTAAAAATAAGTCATTTTTCAATTAATCGAAATCTAAAAAATTAATCAGATCGTATAGAGTAATTTCGCTTATTTTGTATATTTTTTTTAAATTATGACATATGATATATTTATTTATCTTTAATCGAAATCTAAAAAATTAATCAGATCGTATAGAGTAATTTCGCTTATTTTGTATATCTTTTTAAAATTGTGACATATGATATATTTATTTATTTGATTCAATTTTTATTTTTTAATTATTTAGGCATTTTTAACTTATTGTTATATACTACGAATCATTATAATTCCGAAGTCCTACTTTTAAATAGATTTCTTTTTTATTTTAATGTTTTCCTTTTTTACTAGAATTATTATTTTTTTCATGTTAATTTCCTTAATTTCATTATTCATGAACAGTACGATATAGGTACCGCAAATGTCTACTATACTGCAAAGATTTAAATGACAATTGCATGAGCAAATGAAAAGATTTACTATTCACTTTTAACAGACTATCTTAAGATCATTATTGTCTTTCGAAATTTCAGCTAGATCGGAATTAAAAGATTTAGAAGGCTTATTTTAGGCCGATGATGACAGAAGAATAAAGTGATTGTGATGACGCTTTCAATATGTACTGATTGGATTACATCCCTCTTTCATAATAAATGCATTTCGATCTCATATTTCTTAAGAATGTTATCGATTTTCGTATGATAAATTTGGCAAGAATTAAAAAACTATCAAATCATATGACAATTTCAATCATTTCGATATTTATTAAAATTATAACTGTGAAATTAAAATTCAACTCAGTACCCAAAATGAATTAATGATGAATTATTTCAGTACCCAAAATAAGTAAAATTAATGAATTAATTTTACTTATTTTGACATGTTTTGGTCTATCAAGTGCTTTTAGTAGTATTGAATCGCAAGTAAACAAAATTTAATTCGTTTTCATCAATATAAAAATAAATAATTTGCGTAAGAATGATTTTAAAGCATTATCACTAATAATGTATTTCGATAATCTGTAATTCTGTGTCAGTAATTGTTTATTTTAAATTAGTAATAAGAGATCCGAAATTTGCAATTTCATTGTTAAAAAATTTAATTGATTCAGTTTTAATTAATTAAAAAAAAAAACAAAAAAAATCGAATCACATAATTCGATTAACTTTCAGATATAATTTGAAAATAACTCTTATCCCAAATTTATTTGCATTAATTTTTAATTACAGTTTATTTCAAAATATTGTCACTGGTATTTATTTGAATTATTATTAGATTAGATTAATTATCTGGCTGGTTTATAATATTATTTAATACACAGCAGTAGAGTATATTAAGCATTTATGAGTAGAGTACTGTATTCACGCAATTACAACTTCGCTCTCATATTTACTATACTAGATTGAGCCGATCAATCTAAATTAATATCGTAATTTAAAAACTGTCAAAATCAAAGGCATGAGAATAATTTTCGATTGTATAATAATCAAAAAATTGTTAAAACGAGTATATTTTTATGCACTATTCTCATTCGCAGTATGATGTAAGCCACATACATCATATTACCTCATCCCAGTGAGGTAACTGTCAAGAGACAGCATTCTAAAATTAATATCAAAGATTATGCGAGTATACAATAAAACCGAGTGCCATCAGTTTGACAATCTGCTAAATTTTACACGTAAAATGTGCAGGGTGTGAGTAATCAATAAAAAAACATGTTATTCCCCAAATTAGATACAGTATTTGTTAATTAAAACTTTTACCTAATCGACTGTAAATAGATTTTTTTTCGGTACTTGGTCGAAATGTTTCAATGTTTTCTGTTATTTTATCTAAATGAAGATCATGGCTGGCAGTAAAAAAATCCATCTAAGGAGCTCTTCCTTCTAGCGATGCATCACTGACTTCGCTTCACCACAGAGTTCATGTAAAAAGTTGCGAGTGGTGCGAGCGATTCGTTATTCTCGTTACTTTTATAGCTAAGATAGCAAAGTAATCGAAGTTCCAGTGAATAACAGTAATATAAGATCTACAAACCTTTAAGACGATATCACGAACACGAAACTTAAGCGTATCTTGATAAGTAAAAATAGGATAGACTATTATTTACACGTAAATTTAGCTGCATGTTTACATATATAGTACTCGTATATTTTTATATTAAAAATCATAACTTTTAACTGTAAAGATTTATTCTCCGATATATAAAAATTTACGAATTTTAAACTTTTTACGCGAGATTTATTTTTTATTTTGATGTGGGATGTGGGTTTACATCTAACCTTTGGAATCTAGTTATATAAAATTGTGACATATTTTATCAATGAGATTATTTAAAATTAATTGATAGCGTAGGCACGGACATATTTTAAACAAATGGATCAAATGACGAATAACTGACTGCTTCTGTCATCTAATTAGTCGAAATTTATGTCGTTCGATATTATGATAAATTTATAGCAATTTTTTTTATTTTTATGTCGAAAAATTCATAAAAATAAATAAAATTCTTCTGATGCAGTCCGGACAATAATATTCCATAAATTTTTCCATATTTCTGATGCTCGAAAATCTTAAAAATTCGAAGTTATAAATAAACCGTCAATCTCCGACCGTATCTATAATGGAACTATTTGATTAATACCGAACCGGAACTTTAAAATATGCAAAATTGGTTTACATAAATTTAGTTTTTGAAGAATTGCTAAGAAAGAAATATATTTTTTCTCAATTTTTGTAGAAAGCAGATTGATCAATTTAAAAAGAAAAAAATAATAAAAAGAAGAAAGAAATGCTGGATGTAAGCTTATTCCAATTCAATAAACGTGTTTTGCATTAGAAAATAAAATCTCATGTAAATATCTGTGCAACAACTCAATCATCCTGTACAATTTTATTGATTAAAATCATTTTTGTTTATGTTCTTTGATCATTTAAATCAAATACTGTACTGTATGTGCTTCATTTCCTTTCTCATCACGATATCTGATGGTTCCGACATTCATCATCTTTTATATCTCTCGATTCTGAAGCGCATTCATTAGCTTAATTCATCACATTTTTTTGTATGGAGTCAGTTTATCACTTTATTTGTAGAATATTTTAATTTTGAAGACTATAGAACTGTATTGAATAAATGAACCTTTCGATATTAGAAATCTTTGTATAAACCAGGTGAATATGAACACACTGTTGCCTACAAATTTAATTTTCCGCAAACGTGACAGCGACTGTCGACAACTTCTGAAATCGTGTGACTCATTTTACAGGAGCTATTTTAGAAGCAGCTATTTGACAAGAGACAGATGCCGGGTCTGGACAAAAGAAAATTTATGAAAAGTGTTTCATTCTATACTGTAGCATTTAAATGTATAGATTTACTATACTTTTAACGCTCATCACGTTTCGCACTTTTTGTGGTAATATTACCGATTATTTTATTCAATAAACGACAATAAATTAAACTAATCTTATAGATAACTTTGTGATATTTAATAATTAATTATATATAATATATATATCAATATTTTAATGAAACGGTTATTTATTTATATTTCGATGCATCAAGTAAGCAAACTAAATATTTAAATACAATGCTAAGAGGAAATGTAAATATTTTGATAAATTTTAAAAATTCAAGATTGATTAATTTTTATAATGCAACTTTCGTTTATGTTTAATAATTGATGCAAGTTTAATTTTTGTAAAAATTTAAAAAATATTGTCCTTCTCTTAGGAACGAAGTAATGTTTGCAATAATCAATATATGACTCGCCGGAAAGTTAGAATACAGTATAGATTTTTTTTCTTACAGAAATACTTGTGTTTTGTACTTGAAGTAGATTATAACGGTGCTTTAAGCTGAAACAGATTTATCTCCCTTTTTTCTTGTTGAATAGGAGAGGTTCCCACCATGTGGGCACCACGTGCTTTCAACGGGGACTAACGATGCCAACCAGATCTTCGGAAAAGCACGAAATTTGATCGACTATTGACTTAAAAGTGGATCTGTAGAGGTTCATCAATCCTCTTCATTTTGTACAAGATTCGGTTACTTCATTACCGGTATAATCCCTGAATATTAAATTACAAAAGTTTGATAGATTGCTAATCCCAAATTTTTAATAGTCCTGGTAAACAGTTAAAGAAGAATTGTCTTTAATGTTATTATAATAAATCGATTTAAAATTAATTTTGCACGAGTTCTAAATTTTTGTGTAAATTTTCCACTTTTAATCAGTGCTAGAATGAACATTATTATAATTGTAATTTTAAAATTGTAAAAGAAATATAGTATTATAGTTTACTTTTCACAAAGTTATCCATGATTATCTATCGACAGAGGATGTAAAATGGCGGCAGAATGCACTCTACTTAACTTAACTGCATTTGTGTCTATCACCTGCTATATTTTGCAGAAAACAGAATCAAAGCAGAATGAAACTTTTCTGCATTCTGCTATTCTGTGCAGAAAAGTGTTGGTGTGTTCCAGGCTTTATAGGTTGAAAAAATTTCAACAGCATAAAATAAGATACCCTTCATATTTGATCTTTTGAAACAAAAGTTGATTACAAGATTTGATTCTTTAAAGTTCTGCCATCTTATAATACACATTAAGTGCTGTGTTGATTTTTGATGCATTTACTGGTTGGTCATTTTTAGGTTTCACATATAAAATACAGTTTTAATTTAGAGTTGATATTTATAAATAATCATATTATTACTGCTTTGAATTTTGAAAATATTGTATTTTTCAGATTGATTATAGGTACTTTATAAATAATGTGCAACATAAAATTTTTATATTTTATTAAATGCTAAAGTCATAGAGAAGGAACTAATTCATCCTTTCAATTTTATATAATGGATATTGCAATTTTTGAATTTTTGCATAACTAAATTATGCTGATAATTATAAAAAAATATAATAAAGCTGATGAATTTTAGTATCAGGGTTGCAACATATGAATGGAGACTTATCTATTCCGATATTTCTGATCAGTTTTATGTGATATTTTCTTATGATATAATTTAATAAATACAAGAAAACAATTATTGTGTAATGAAAAACAAGAATAAATTGAAGTCATTTATTATTATTATTTAATTTAAGGAATATTAATGTCAGTAAGATAATGAATAAATGAACAGATGTATATTTTGATGAATGTTATAAAATAATCCTGGGATTAAAAGTCATTTAATCCCAGGATTTTGGGATTGTCTAAAATCATCCAGGATCCTTATATTTGAATATAATTGAAACTGCTAGTTATGTCATTTGATATGGTATTCTTGATAGATTTAACTGAATTTTGTATTTGTGAATTAACCTTAGTAAGTATGAACAAGGCATAACTGAAAAAATTGCTATTCATAGCTGATGTGCATTTGAGACTGGGGCATCCAAATCTGGCTCATCCATTGACTTGATAATTGACTTATGAGTTGGCAATGACAATGACTAGTTGCTTTAACTTGATAGATAGATGGTGCCTTGTCATTTGATCCATGGTCAGGAGTTCCATAATAAAATCTTCAAAATGTAATGATGATAATTAATAGAATTCAGCGAACAGTCCTTAAACTACACTGTAGAACTCTGTCAGTACAATGATACAGTTCCAC
This sequence comes from Olivierus martensii, assembly GCA_000484575.1. NCBI lineage: Eukaryota > Metazoa > Arthropoda > Arachnida > Scorpiones > Buthidae > Olivierus > Olivierus martensii. The sequence continues at coordinate 30,263 of AYEL01056848.1, read as the reverse complement.
AACTGATTCATTAAGAACTTTGCTAAGATTTCAGCAAAATTGGAATTTCTCAATGAATGTTTCTAAGTTAGGTTGTTTTGATGTTTATGTATCATCATACCAATCCAGGATTACAAAGTTCTATTTTAGATTAGAAATTTGTGTGTGAAGACACTCTTAACTAATACAAAACATAAATTTTCATTTATATGCCATAACTTTTCAATTAAAGCCTTGTTCTTGTATGCATTCTCTCTGAGAGATCAATATATCTATCCTATTTCTGAAAACTAATAGAGAGCATCTATTATAAGTTAAAATCAGGCAGCAGTAGTATTGCTGAAATTCAGATGTTTTCAAAAATTCAAACTGATAAGCTGACAGTAAGAAAAGGCATGGAAAAAAAGCTCAAGTATCAAGCTGTTTTGATAAATATTATTTATTAACTCATTGCATTTGAAAAATCATTTAATCACTGATCAGCTTAATTATTGCTATAATGAATAGTTAGTGCTTTACTTTTGTTTCATGATATATGGATCATCTGGTTCAAAATGCATATACAATGTTCATAAAAAAATAAAAATGATATGGAATATATTTGTAGAAAGCAGTCTAACATATAATATTCAATAATAATCAAAAATTTTAAAAGTGTAATTGATAAAATGAAACAAAATAACAAGTAATTTGTAATGTTTAATCAGGATACAATTTATATAACTCAGGCGTGTCAAACTCATTTTAATTAAAGGGCCATTGAATGAGTCTGTAAAATTGCTGCGGGCCACATCACATTTAAATTTTTTTTAAATTACATATTTGAAATAAAGATTCAGAAATATAGATAGGATAATTAAAAATATTGTATAATCAAATTAATATATTAAAAATATATATAAATACTACATAATTGCATATGTAACTAAACATATGCATAATTAAGTGATTAGTAATCGCTTAATTATACATATTTTTTAAATTTAATTCCTCTCTATTAATCTTTAATTTTCTATTAACTCCTAGGGATCTGTTTGTATATTTTTTCAGTACCGAAATTTTAAAGAATATAAATAAATTTATTGAAAATGATAGCAGAGAAAATTCAAATTAACAATCAATAATTGCATTAGGTTCTTTAATCATTTTTGATGGCAATAATTGAATATTGCGAGTTAAGGAAGATCAATTTCCAGAGATGGAGGTGTTAAGCATTAAAAGTCACACTTTTGTACAAAAACAAAAACTTTTATTAAAATTTTATAAATTCAAATAACCATAACTATTTACATTTTCTAAATAAGTTAATAACACAACAAATAAATCTTTAACAAGCCCATTTGCGTGTTCTTTATATACGTCCTTCAAAGAGGGATTGTTTGGCATTTGATATTTTTCTATCCAAAAAAAAAAATAGATTTATGGCTTTGTTTTCTGGTAAGAAATTTTGCACAAAACGATGTAGTCCTTGCAGGAAAGCACTTAGCTTGTATTGCCGATCTGAAAGATCAGTGTCATCTGTACATATATTCCGATAAGACCAATCGAAAAAAAACTCGTGTAATTACATTTCGTTGAAACCATACTAGTGTATCATAGTAAATGTCATATACTATATGACATCACTACAAAGCGAAAGTTACTATCTATTATGTCAACATATTGTTCTGATTTTCGTTTTAGTTAAGAACGTTGGGGGCCACAAAAAATCACATCGAGGTCTGCATGCAGCTCGCGGGCCACCAGTTTGACACCCCTGATATAACCCATTATTGGCTTTTCAAATGAGACGTTGTTTTTATTTGTATAGCTGATAATGATCTTTAATTATTAAAATATTTCTGTATTTGAATTTAAATATTGTATTTGGTTTTGCAGTTGTATACATTAGACTACCTCTTATCCAGTCTCTCCTTTAACTAGCCACATTTTAATTGAGCTGTAAGTGAAAATAAAATGAGAAAATAACTTCCTTAGGAAGAAAGCACTTGAAACTGCAATAAAAAACATCAAAGAACAAGATTATTCCTCTACCATTGATATAATGGTAGTGCAAAAGTAGTGCAAATAGTGCAATATGCATGTGTTGTCAAAAGACAAGACTTTATGGATAGTAGTGGGGCATATACTTTGCACAGTTGCAGTAGGTAGTTATTGTGCAAAATATTGTTGCAGATGTTTTCAGCTTCACTGTTTTTGCGGGGTTGGATCTCCTCTAGTCTTCTTAATATTAATTCAACAATAGGGATTTTGCCGCCCGGGGCAGGCACCCCCTTTGCCCCCTATGCTACACCACTGATATAAATACTATCAATAAAAAGTATAAATTTAAAAACTCATCAAATAATAAATTCTATTCTGTATTACTTTTATTTATTAATTCAATGCAGAATAGATTTTTGTAAAACAGCACTATAGTGTAATAATAAATATAAATGCAACTAAAAACTCCCAATTAACCAGTAGCTATGGGTTTGGACTTCATACTGGATAAAGAAATGGCCAGTTAAATTCAAAAAGACATAAAATATCATTTATAGATTTTAAATTAAATAAAAAATACTGTATTATATGATGTATAGATGTTTATTAAATATCTACTTAAATTAAAAAAAAAAAACAGTATTTTTCATTTATCTTTTTGATTTAAATTCATTTTTTGAAGTAAAATCATGCCATTTAGAAAAATGGCATGATTTAGGTTCTTTAATCATTTTTGATGGCAATAATTGAATATTGCGAGTTAAGGAAGATCAATTTGCAGAGATGGAGGTGTTAGACAGCGGAAGTGGAATCAAGTTGAGAACATTTAATTAAAAAATATCATCCTGCTAGAGGGCAATCAGATGAGTCACTTGAGTCAAGGGAGTTACCAGAAAGGTTCAGAGTAGATAGGGTCATCTTGTGCTCGAAGCATTTATGATTCGGAATAATAACTTTTCGGAGTTTGAATCAGTAATAAGTTATATTCGGAACGATAAAAATTTCAAGTAAAAGTATGAATATATATGTAACGTTTTCCGCTCTTGAAAACTTTCTTGAAATTTTTATTTTCCTTTTTTTTTTCTTATGCATTTTTATCCGAGACTATTGAAAAATGCCAAAGTTAATTTGTTCCATCCGTGATTTGTTCAGAAACGCGGAAGTGATGGATGGCATGTCGAAATTTACCTCCATTAATCAACAAAAAATAGATCTTTTGTATTTTTGATCCCTCTCAATCGCATAAAGTGGCCATATAAAAATTTATAAAAATATGAAATTCGTCGGAAACAGATGAAGATCGATATAATTTAAATAATAATAGAAGAAAGAGAAAAGAATTTTTTCCCCTCTTACCTTCTTTAAGTATATAAAATTGCATTTTTAGTTTTATTAGACTGGTAATTATTCTATCCAAAAAAAGAAAAAATATATATATATATAAATGTGTTTATGAAGTTGGTCCAATGAAAATTTCATCTAATCGAATTTAAGACGAAATTAATGGAAGAAAGAAGGAAGGAAAACTTGTGACTCAATTTAACAAACAGCTAGCATTAATTACGAAGGAGACGTATACTGATGCCTAAAACGTACCAAACTCAATTACCAAACTGTCTTATCTTTTAAACTGGCGTCTATTGTACAATCTCCAGTTAACGATTTCTTTTATTTTTTTCCTAAACCCTCATTTTCGAAGGCTAAACTATTAATTTCCTCATTCAATTGTACACACATATCTGCTCGGCGCTTTTCATGCGACACTCAGTTTTGTTTTTTTTTACATATGACCTTAGCACAACAGTCTGCAAACATTGCATTCTTTACTGTGTCACAGATTTTTCTCTTTCTCGACAAAAATAAAAAAAACGAACAAAATGACATAGCGGCAACAACTGGTGTCAAACTAAGTTGCTATATCATATCACATATGGGACTCGCATTATGTGTGGTCCCATGTGCCGCATTTTGTTTTTTCTTCTTCTTCTTCTTTCTGCTCTATAGTTCAACGTTCTACATTGCTTTTAGTATAAAGAAATATTTTTTGACATTTATGCGAACTGAATTTTGAAAAACATTAAGTTATATAAATAACGCCGAATTTTTCTACAATTTTTTTGTAGTTTTAAAGAATATTTCGACAATTTTAGTCTGATGACAGTTATATTGAAGCAAATAGAATTTTTATAAGTTTTTATACTCCTGTGTGTAGTCGTGTATGAAAATGAACTGCAAATTTTTATATTTTGCGAGTCTATTATTTTCCTCCGGATGTTTGGCTACTGACACATTTCTTGCACTACTTAATTAGCCACTTTCCTTTTTAGAACGAGCGGAAGTTTAGCTTGGTATCAGATGAAAAACAAAATTAAAAAAAAACTCCCACAGACTTGTCTGGAAGTGCAGGTGTTCTTGACCGCCTGACCTTGAAACGACACAAAGTAGAACATCTAACTGAATCCAGTTCAATACTGATTACATTCTATATGATATTTTATAAATATCGACGAATTTTCATCTTTTTTTTCTTCTTCTTCAACCAAACCGCTTGTGTAATATTGGTAATTTTGCATTATCGAATTACTTCCTATTAAGTAACTGGGCACGGTTTAATCTTGATGTCATCAATTGAGACAGACAAAATCAGATTAGGAAGTGTCTTAATCTCCGAATCGGTTGGGAGCAGATAAGGACAAATCCTTCTTTCTGATCCATCCAAGTAGCAAATGGAAAGAGACACGTAAGCTTCTCCAATGCCCAAAAGAATTACATTTGATCATCCCAGAGAGATTTGACGGTCAACTTTTGAAATTTATAACCCCGTATAAAAATGTTTTTTTTTTTTTTTCATTTTTAAATACACACGCACTCGACATTGATATCGTAGTTTATAGTTTGGAGAAAAACCCGAGGAAAGATTGGCAACATATATAATTCAACGAAATAATCGGTTTTTCCGAGGAGAATTTTTAGAAAAGGAAAAAAAATTCGTGTTAGCTTAATCAAAATATGTCTGATCACGTGATAAGAATAATTTATGTTCTCTTTTCACAACCTGGGAATAGTGGGAAATCTGCAAACTGTTGACACCATTAACCTATTAATCAACATTCAATGTTAGAAAACGATTTCGACGGCAATCGTTAATGTGCTATATCTAAATCAAATATATTTTTTTTTAAATCTCCTGATTTATTTTTTCGAAATTTATTACTGGTACAAATATTATTCTTCTTTTTTTTCCATCTTAATCCCAAAGAATAATATTCCCAGAGATAAGAAAAATTGATCAAAGACAGTTATGGAGTATCTTGTATGATGGGTAACTCCCCAGTCCCCTGCTTTTTATTTTCAGTCAGATGCAGGGGACGTGTCACATGACTGACATATTCCTCTGTAAAAATATTTGAACAAGAAAAGTCACGGAAGCAAAAAATTATCCAGAAGAGAAGCAAACCAGCAAAATAACACTCCGATTTATCGATTTTTTTTATTACAAAGTATGAATTGCGTTTAATTTACACTGTGTTAATAACACATTTTAAAATTTATTTCTTATAACAAGTTAGCATTTTATGATTTAGTATAAATATATTGTTTATTTTGTATTAATAAACACTCATATTTTTATTTTAGTGAGGATAACTTCAAAAAATACACGCATTTCATATACTTATTTACGTGAATCTCTGTATTTTTTTGAGGATTTATGCCTATTCTCAAAAAAAGATATAAAAATAAATAAGAATACATGCATTTCATATACTTATTCATCTGAGTTTCTGTATTTTTGTGTGTTTATGTGAGTTTCTGAGAGGATAAGCATAAAATACTCATCCTCAAAAAAAAAAAAAGTACAGAAACTCACATAAATAAATATATGAAATACATGTATTCTTATTTATGTGAGCTTTGTGTTTATGTGAGTTTCTGAGAGGATAAGCATAAAATACTCATCCTCAAAAAAAAAAAAGTACAGAAACTCACATAAATATATATATGAAATACATGTATTCTTATTTATGTGAGCGTCTACATGTGTAAGATTATTATAAGTTTATATATATTTTAAGAATAATCATCAAATATTTTTATTTATGTGAGTTACCATATATACATGTAAAAAAAAAGAAACAGTTCTTTGAACGCAAAAACATCAATGATGTCACTGTTACCGAGAAAACTCTTTAATAAAAATTCTTGTAATAGTTTTACAAAAAACTAAATAACTTTATGCAATCGCGAACAAGGTCAAGGAGTAATTTGCATTATTTAAATAAATGAATACTGTATTTTTTCCGGTTAGAATAACGTTTTATATTTTATAAAAAACTGCGACGAAATTTTAACCACTCTTTCGGTAAACACGTGACAAACGGACAGTATTACAAAATCCGTGCGAACTCGTACAAGTAACTCAGAATGAAGAATAAACACTTGTTGTACATACAACAGACTTGTGAAGCACCCCCGAAGTACATCGACGAATGGTGCAGTCCATCAGAAAACAGCTGCGCTAACCGTTGGAAGGAGCAGCAGTTGGATCGTAGGACGTTGTGTGAGTAGCTGGACTAAGTTAATCGTCTATCACGTGGTTACATTACACAGATCCAGTTTATAACTCCCAAAAATCTCTTCGATAAATAATTTAATTCTCGGCCTACCATCGAAAAGTGGTAAGTGTTTTTTTTTTTTTTTTTTAAATCGGTTATATATATTTTATATAATCGTCGTTTCTGTTTTACACAATATTTGTTTAAATTATAATTTACACGTTTTAAACTTATCTCTACTTGTAATTTCGCAAGTTTTTGGATAAGTAGTTTGTATGTAAACATTTTTTTTTTCTTGCTGATAAATCTGTTTTAAAGCTTTATTAATGTTTGTTAGACTAGTAAACGTTTTTTTTAGTTCTTCGAAAAGAAAAGAGTTTAATACAAAAACGGAACTGTTGACATTGAAAGAAGGCGTAGGATGTGGGCGTCGATATTGTGTTATTTTTAAAACAGTTTGTTAAATCGTGTGTACAAAACTCTAGCAGCAATTTTTTAACAGTTATCTTTTGTGCTTACTAATTTATACAATGAATGCATTTCAGTAATGAATTTGCAATAAATAAACAAAATTCAAACCCCGATAAATCAGTCCAGTAAAAAAAAAAATGCAAAGAAAATTGTCGCTTTTTTAAATATATATATAAAAAAATTTATACAGTTGTTAATTATAATTAAAATCGGATTTTTTAGGCTTTTTTTTTTAATTGCATTTGCGACTTAATTAAAGAAATTTCTCTCTTTATTCTAGTTGTTTGACATTTATCCGTTTTGGTGAAAGTAATGGAGGCGTTTCGTTTGGAAACGTCTTACTATATCAAAATAAGGTGTCGTCTGTATGATTAATATGTTTTTGATAGTTTGTTACCACACAGTAATTGTTTCTAAGACACTCATTATCGCGAGAGGCGCGTTTTAACACAAAGGAAACATTATCCCTTCATATATACAGTAAGCTGAGTGATGGAGAGTAAACGTGTTGACGACCGTGGGACGAAATTGCATTGGACGACCATGAACTGCTTCTTGCAGTTTTTCATCGTCTCATTTTGGTTTTCTTGACTATTAAAAATAATAAAAAAATATCGTAAAATAATATTGGATAAAGAGTCTTTGAATTATCGCAGTGATACCGACATCATGCTCGTATTTTCCATTTTAAATAAAAAGAATTATTTATATCTCGACAATTACGAATGCAATTAAAGTGTAGTAAAAGTTTCATCCGGATAATTTTTATTGAGAACTCGATCTAGATGTGTAGATCTTTTTTTTTTTTTTTACTGTAACTCGAAATGCTCCATCCGGATAATTTTTATTGAGAACTCGATCTAGATGTGTAGATCTTTTTTTTTTTTTTTTTTACTGTAACTCGAAATGCTTTACATTATTGTAATCGTATGCTTATTTATAATGTTATACAATTTTTTTTTTAAATTTTTGTGCATTAAAAAAAAATAAAGTCCCAAAACTTGTATCGGTTGCACTTGATAGCAAAGATTTGTCTCTTAATGATCTGCTTCACGTCAGGCACGCACCTCGCTGCATTGTGTCACGGACTTTGCATCTTTCCGAACGACTGAAAAAAAGAAAAAATAGTTTTTTTTTTTCCTTTCTATCTAGCATTTCTCGGAGGTTCAGATTGGGGATTCGCTATGGAGAGTTGAGGATAATTTAGAAACTTTGAACGCAAAATGATATAAAATAATTATCTGCTTCGTTGGACCACACCCAGAAATCGAAATTTGGGTGAATATTAACATGAGATTGCACTCGTATTTTTACGTGGGAAAATTGCATTTGGTTTTGAACGTAGTTTTATTATTGTCGTTTCGTATGGATTATTCGCGGTTTTGCGGCGATCCGTTAAAAAAAGAAAAAAAAAAACGTTAAAAGATAATTGCAAGTTTCAGTAAGGTCTTGCTTTGGAACTACATTTGGGATTCACTAACATTATTATTTTTTATTATTAAATATATCAAACCTTTATTTTTTTCCTCTTTAGTTCTTGATCGCATCACATGATAAACTAGATCTTTTATTTCAATTTTAAATATCTTGCAGAAATAATCATTTTTCTTTAACCGTAAAATAACAAATCCGGAACAGATTTACGTCATGTTTTTTTTTCATTATAATTTAATTATTTATAATACCATTAAATTTTAATCCATAAAGTGCGGAATTTATCGTTTTTATGTTGTCTCTATATTATTTTAACAAGATATCACGATCTCTCTCTTTATATACTGTATATAGAAAAAGAGTAATCTGTTTAAATGCAGTTTTAACATAAAAGTTTTTTGTATTATTTTTAAAATAAATCTTTAAAATGCGGTTATAAGTTACGGAAATATGGTGCAGGTCGCTTCTCGTAGTTTTTGACAAGAAATTCAATATTGTGTGATATCATCCATTATTTGTCTAGCTTGATGGAAACATCTGTTTTTGTTTCTGTAAATCCGGATAATACAAAGAACAAATCCGTAAGATATTGAATTTATTTCTTTCGTCGAAGTATCTTTTTTTTTTTTTATTTTAATACCATGTGTAAATTTTAATACCTTTTTGTTTCAAAGAATAACAACAACAGAGACTACTCTTGGGAAACTCTATAAAGAAATTATTCCTAGTCGCATAATCCTTCAATTAGGAAAAGCAAGAAGATTCAATTTCTTAAGTGAGATTATTTTAGAAAAACATTTTTTGCATGTTATATGTATATATATATATATATAATGAAGCGTTTTTTTACAAATCTGTAAATGTAGGAAATGAAAAGGATCGTAAAACAGGTAAACAATTTTAGAATACAAAATAATAAATTCTCTTATAAGTTTGCAAACTTATAAGTTTCTGTTGTAAAGTAAGTACTGTTTCCTTTTTTTTTCTTCATTTTTTTCCCTTTAGAAAATATCTTTTCTCAACTCTGGCTGAATTTTTTTATACAGCCAACTCTTGTGACTTGATTGAAACTTCTTGACTGAACTGTAGAAGTGATGAAGTCGTAGCGCAACTTTCCGTTTCTACACGTTTCCAGAATTATATAAGATCCATTCAACCGTTGCTTTTCACGATGCATTTTATTCGAAATTCGTGCTTTTTATGTTTTTTTTATAAAAAAATTCTATGCAATCTTGTTTATATATATATATACAATAATAATACAATTAAATTTTATCCTTAAAACATTCCATCAAAAAAATAAATAAATAAATAACCACTAAAATATTTTGGAAACGTTCGAATGTAACTACCATTACGAAAATTTCTATATAGATAATATAAACATTTTTATAATTAAATTATATTTTGAAGAATTTTTTAAAGTGTAAAGCATAATTCTTAGTCGATAAATTACTTTAGAATTTTGCAAAATAATTAACTTATATTTATTGTATTAGTTGGGCATAAAGTGTAAACAGAAACTCCATTCTTTTAATATTGCATCTTTCGGTCTCTTCTAATTAATGACGTCACATCCGGAGAGATAAAATACTTCCGGACACCAGATGTCCCCTAATGATGTCATCAGCTTTCGACTTCTTTGTTCCGTTTCTGTGTATTAACCAATTGCATTTTTTTTTAGAGCAAGATGCTAACGTTTTTTTTTCTGACTCCCAGACTTGTTTGGTACCTACAGTAGTCTTTCTATTATATTCAGTTGACACCAAATAACCAGCAACCCAAGCGCGGCCTCATATCAAACACTCACTTCCGTGATTGATTCGATGGGCCTCACGAATGGGTCACGTTTCTCGTGACACTGCACGGCATATATATATATAACTTCCGTGATTGATTCGATGGGCCTCACGAATGGGTCACGTTTCTCGTGACACTGCACGCCATATATATATATATATATATTTTTTTATCAGTTAACGTTTTTACTAAGAGTATTTTTGAAAATAAATCTACTATATAAACCGACTTAGTTACACACTTAAAAACGATGAAAACTGATAACTGCAAAACTTTTATTGCTTATTAGAATCGATTCTCATAAGCAAAATAAAACCTTCGAAAAAAAGGAACCAGCGATCACGATCAGTTAAAATAAGACAGGCAAGAAATTTGGGAGTGTAAGAGGGCGAGGTGAGGAATTTAATTTCCATTCACAAGAGTCGATATGGCTAAGTATTTTAAGTATTTTCCTTTATACAAAATTGAACTCGTACCAATTTTAAAAATAGCCTTTTAAAAAAAAGAGGAAAAAATTCTGTTGGTTTTTATTCTGGCTGCTGTCCCTGTTAATGTAATTTCACTATAATTACACTATCAATTTTCACCTCAATGTTACCGGAAGGAGGGAGGAAGAAGGAAAAAAAAAATACTTTGCCTGCCAAACATGGCACAGAATTTGACTTGCTAATGTCAAGTACTCTTCCAGATATTCAAATATGTTAACTAACCTTCAAGAAGTGTCATTAATTTTTGAGAATTTTTTTTATTTTATTTTTTTAATTTTATAATTGTTTTGGCATTTATTATAATTTATAATATAATAACGGGATGGAAATTGGGAGAATTAACTACATTCATGCACTTTTTTTACAATTTAATTAACGGAGATTAAAGACGGTCTGTCCAATGATAAATGCCGGCTGCAGTAAGATTACAAAAGATAATAACTAATCGGTAAAGAACTTCCTAATTTACTCCAGAAAATAACAACCCAATTATATTATTCAATTTGCTTTATCCTCAAATAGTTTAATAATCTTGCAGTTTTGATATATATTGCTTTATATCGATAAATTTTCCTTTCCAATGATCATTAGTTTAATCCTATTGAGTTACTAGACTAACAAGGGGACAATAACCTCCTTGTCGGAGAATCCTATAGGGCCTCTTCTTCAACGAATTGTCAAATTTCAAATGTACTCTGGGAATATTACGTGTGATCTAATTACTGAAGTGTGATGCCATTACAAAAACCAATTAGATACTTAGAAGAAAGGGAAACTGTTTACGGATGAGAATATTACAGTTCGCTTTCCTTTATGTTTTCAGTTGGCAACATTTCAGTTTATCCATTAAAAGTATTTCTTGTTTTCCCATCATTTATATCAAAACTTACTTATTTATCTAGTTTCTATGAACAATTTAAACGTTTATAATCGATCAAATAATGATTTATAGGAATCTCTTCGGTATATTTTCAGTTTGCGTTTATATAATGATTCTTATTATTATTTTTCTTGAGGTATAGTGAAGAAAATTGTTTATTGTCGTCAAAAATCGTTTAAACCAAAACGCACTTATTCTTTCTAAATTCGAGACTAATTGGATGAAAATACTTCTAAAAATACATTAAAAAAAATTCTTTGGTGAAGTTTTATTGTCGTCAAAAATCGTTTAAACCAAAACGCACTTATTCTTTCTAAATTCGAGACTTATTGGATGTTAACTTGACTTGTTACTTCTAAAAATACATTAAATTAATGTTGACTTATTACTTCTAAAAATACATTAAAAAAAATTCTTTGGTGAAATCTTGTTTAAAAGTTTGTTTACTGTATACCAAACATTACCGGAACGTGTTTTGTGTCAAAAATGGCAAGGAGCCAAAACTATTAATTCATTAAACATAAACCAGACTTAAAACACGTGATGCCAGGCTGAATAATCGAAAAATAATTGGCATCGGAGTTAGGTAGATATACCTTTTGTATACTTGACAAAAGATTCCGGTGCTTAACATCTGCGTGTTGGAATCGATTGAAAGTACTTAACAGTTGTACAGAAGTTGTTCAATACCCTATTAGTCTTTTCAAAAAAAAATCGAAGTCGGAATTGTTGATTTTGTTTTGGAATATTTGCATTCCAATGCATTTATAAAACAATATATACGAAGAAGGAATGTCATAATACCTTTCTGTCACAGGAAATTGTGTCATTTCCGGACGTCTTTGACCCGTTATTTACTCACTAATAATATAACTGACACTATAATAAATAACTCCACTGTCATCTGGTTCTGTAAATAGTGCCAAAACGTGACTTCACATAATCCTGTATAAAATAAGTGAAGATTTCGTTAACAATTATTCTGCTTATATCCGCATCGAATACTTTTATCAACGATTTGCGAGTTAAGGACAAAAAATCTTAAATAATTCACGATTTTAAATATTTTAGGTATATTTAACAATTGTATAAACAAGTTTTTTCCAGGATATATTTTATTATTATTTAGCTGAATTTATTTGTACTATAGCAAGTTGATATTAGAAACAAAATCTGATGTTCACAGTGCATTAGCGGGTAAATCTCTAAAACAATTTATTACAAGAAATATATCAAGATACCCTCAAATTAAGGCGACAGTTCATTCTCTAGAGATTTTGTGCGACCTGCGACACAACAGCAATTTAATTTTCCTCTTTTCATTCACTTACGTTCGATATATATATATATATTTTTCCTCTCCGCCGATCCAGTTCCCTAGAGTCAAATACATCAAGAAAGAAACGATGCGAACAGAAGCGTATTGTTTCTCTTCTAATTCATTCAGACCGTTTCTTAAACGAAACAAAATGACCAAATTACTCTTTTATAACTCCAAATTTCTTTCAACCATTAAAAAATCTTGATATATATTATTTCTATTGGGAATTTATGAGATAATTAATTTTAATTACAACACACTATATTTTCTCAGTCTTTACGACTAAAAACTGTTCGCATCATCATAAAAAATGTTTATATCCAAGTACAAATTCAGAATATATTTTTTTTACTATTGGGAATTTATGAGATAATTAATTTTAATTACAACACACTATATTTTCTCAGTCTACGACTAAAAACTGTTCGCATCATCATAAAAAATGTTTATATCCACAAGTACAAATTCAGAATATATTTTTTTCAGTTGTTATAACGTAAAATATTTTCTTGAATTTCTGGATATACGATTTTTGGAGGCTTTAGTGTGAAACGGTATAAGTGAGAAATATAATGATGCATCTATCTGTCTGTATGGTTTTTATCACATTGACCCTATTTAAGTGTCACTGAACTTTCATAATAAACCTTATATCCAGACATGTCCTTGGATATAGAACACATATGAAGGACGTATCTTTCTTTTTATGTTATATTGCTTACACAGTTTCAACCCGATTTATTATGTCTTCGTTTCATTTTAGAAATTCGAATCAGATAAAAAGGTAATGTTTATAAACATTTCAAAAAGTATTTTGATTTATACATGAGAAAAAGGAACACAACGGATGTTTTTCGCCTTCAAATTTTAACATATCGACCGATATTTACTTCCGATGTTTATCCACATTTCCTACATGTGCGGGATGAAGATTTAAGATTAATGAAAAAAATGTCATAGCAGAATCCATTTCGTTCCGGAAATGTTTATCGATTACGATTCTCTCTAGCTGATAAAGGAGCATTAGTTCCGCGTTTGAAAGGATACGACCGAAATCTGTTCCTTAACGAACCGATTTGTATGCTCAGATCCGATACTGGTCCATTTTACGATCTCGAAACTTGGAAGTCATATAGAACTCCAACAAACTGCGATATTCCTGAATGCAAATCAGATACGCAGTCAATTAGAATATTAATCAAGTTCTGCTTATATTAAAATGTTCTTCCTTTTATACAATGTTTTTCTTATTTTGATTATTATCTCTCATTGCATTTTAAGCTATCGCAAAGATAATGTCAATTTAATAACACTCTAGAAAAGAAATCCTCCAATTTTCACTTAGTCGTTTTTTTTTTCTTCTATTCCTGCCTTCAGGGTTATTTTTCTCAGTAAGTATGACTTACTACCTACAAATTCGATGCCTTCTGGTATCTTACAAATAAACTAAATTCCGCTTTTGTATTTCACAATTTATTGTGTTTTGTACCGGAGATGAGAAAAATTACACTAGAGTGATTTATCCCGAAAATATTTTTTTCCCTTTTCCTTTCTTTCTAAACTTCCTTCTGAATAACGGTTATTTTAAAGCTGGAAAATATATTAAAGAGTATAATTTTTCACTCTGAAAGCATAAATGTTAAATTGAGACGGAAAATGGTTTTAGGCTATTCACAAGTTTTGAATTTTGATATTTATAGACTAGATATTATTTATCATTTTTATGTAGCTAAAGGCTATCAAAAGTTGTATAGAGGAGGAAAAAAAATATATATATATATTAAAAAAGAATTCTCCATTAATAATTAACTTTATTATTACAATAGTCTGGTAAGAATAAGCGCAAAAATATTTTTCTTCTTTAATCATATTTCTTAAAAGAAAAAAGAGGATGAAATCACTAGATGGAATAGAAACACAAGGACAATGGATATTGTCAGGAAAAAAATTGGATTTATCTGTTCTTCTTATGCCAACAACAGCAGTGCTATTTAATATCTGGAGATTTCTATTCTGACAGTCAATTTTCTCGCCTCTTTGAGCAGGATAAGAAGCATGCTACAGTTGCAATCGCTTAGTTTTCTTTAGAAAACGTATTCCCACAGGAGTTGCTGGAACGAAAAGCATTTTTACATTTTTGCCAAAGAAATCGTTTATTTATTCGCCAATTGTCTATAATTCGATAGAAATATTACAAAAGCAATATTCAGTATCTTTTATGTTCATTTCGTGTTTAATCAAACAGACCTACGGCTTAAGCAGTACCAAAAAATTTTATTTCCATTTCAGAATTATTTATATATTAATATTGTGATATATAAAAAAAGTTTCGAAAATTTTAAGTAATTCTTATGCTTTTGCTTTCTTTAAAACATGTCTTAGTTAATCGAATTTAATCCCCATTTTTTTTTTTTGGCTGAAGTTGATAGAATGCTTCAGGGCACGTTTTTCCCTCCACTTTATAAATACAGTATTGTACATCGGTATGATGCAACCATGCGAATAGAATGATTAATTAGCGGTGATTTTTGAGTGCCCAGGCATTTTAGTTTTGGATACGTTTAAAAAATTTACAATTAACATTAAAATACTAATGGAAGATAATCAAAGCGTTTAAAAAAATTATAAAAATTTTTTGTCGCACCATCATACTTTAAAAATATCGGAAATGCATTGAAAAAAATCATGTTTCGTCGACATTTTTACTCCTACTAAATTAATCGTAGATAAAACTGATGTGACAGCTATTCATTAAAACATTCGACAAAATATGAAAGTAATTTTTATCCATAAAAATATATTTTATATGTTTATAGGCCCTTCGAAAATTCGATAGTCCTGTAAACATATTAAATATTTCAGGTTTTAAAAAATATTTGGGTTTTTATGAATAATAAATTTATAAACGGTGCGAAAGATAACAATTAAAGTTTTAATCTTAAAAGCTAATAATATTTTAAAGACAACTTACTCATTATGAAATTTTTGCCTAACAATTGTCATGCAAAAAGGGGAAGAAAACTGTTTACAAATTAATTTCAGTGGATAAAATTATCATCTTTTTTTCCGTCGAATTAAAACTACTAATTTTGCACCAATATGAGACAAACTTATGTATCTAAATATCTAACAGCGAAAGATAAACGTATAAACAACAAGCGCAGTATAAAATCGTAATTGGTAATAATTAATTTTAAGTGAGATTTATGAAACTTTTTTTTTTCGGTTAACGTTGAAAGTTACGAGAGCAGATAACATTCTAAATTAAACATAGTCTGTTGTTAATAGTCGGGTTCGTTTATTATTACAAATTTTCCGATCGAGTGTAGTTGAAGGAACAGGCATTTACAAAGACAGCTTTGTTCGACGTAATACAAGATTTCTGTAGTTTGTCACATCCACGTTACTCGAAAGAATAGATACTCGAAGATATTTGACAAAATATTATGTTTACATTGCTTTCTTGTTGCTGTAAATCAAAATAATAAATCTTCGCTTGTATAATTAAGTTTAACAACAATTATGAAAGAGTGGCGTATTAAATTTTAAAAACAATATATTTTCGAAGTTATTTTTACAAATAGATCCTTCAGTCATAAATTTTAACTGCTAAACAGTGAAAATAAATCAGCGAAACGGATGAGAAATCGATATTGTATTAGGAGGTCAAGAAATGATCGGATATAGTTAAACCGACAGGCATTTACTATAAGTAAAATAGATTACTGATTATATCTACTGATAAAAGATACTAATACTGAATCATTACTCTCATTTACAAAATGGAAGGAAATTACAATTTCTCATACTTGTTACACCTGGATAATCACTGTCACATCTACTTTTAATGTTGTATATATTGTTGATGTTCAGTCCACAAAGTACAACATAAGTTATCGTGCTTGCTCCCAACATGGTCATTACAGTAATGTGTACCTTTATAGGGTCGTTATAGTCTGAATGTTGAAAGTAACGGTCTGGAAATGATGCGTGGACAATGATTTGGAACGGTAAAGTACTTTTGATTAAAGAAAACTAAACATCCTTTTCTAGTTGTATCTTATATTATACTTTACTTCTAAATTAATAGTTCATTCAACTTGTAAAAAAATTTCCAGTTTTATAATTTAAAAATATGTTTATTATGTTCACCAGTAGTATTCAAAACATGAATAGATACTACAGTGTATATAAATTTAACATATGTCAAACACTCTTTATAACATGAAATATTTCAACTGCTAACAGCATTAAGAAAACTGTAAAAACTTTTTCATAATTAACAATAGATATATATTTCATATATTATTAATTAATGGCAAATTATGTCTAACGTTAAAGATATAATCATTAATAAGTAAAAAGTTCTGGTTACTTTTGGAAAGCCATTTTCAACACTATTAATCTAAATCCTTTTAAAAGATTGATTACTATCAATTTAAAAAATAAATGATAATTACTAATTTTTAATACACTAGCTATATATGGAATAAATATTAAACTGTTCATGTTTAATGTTTATTCCATATCTAAAAAATTAATTTCTAAAGAGAAAATATATTCATTAAAATTGATATAACAGATTAGGCTGTTATTATTTATAGCAATTAATAATATATTCAAATTCAAAATATATGCAGTAAAAATTAAATTAATACCAGTAATAATGTCCAATGTCCAGGTATTCAATAAATAAATAAATAAGTTTTAAAAATCTCATAATTCTATTTCTTATAAAAAATATTTTGGATCAAACTGTGAATTTTTAGAGAATTTCTTTTCTAAAGAGATGTTTGTGGACTATTATTTTATTAAAATATATATACTATATATACAGAATTTCCCTTCTATATTGGTTTATTGAAAATTTTTTCAGATCAGATTAGAATCAAGATTATTGATAATTATATAATCAAATTATATAGTTATCAACAATCATATCATCATATGTTATGTCACTGTGACATCTTGTATAAATAAGACACATTTTGTTTTATGAGGAGAGATGAAAAACAGAATCCAATATTTTTTTTATAGAGAAGTATTTGAAATAAAAATACATACATCTGCTAGAAACCAAATACAGAGCTTCTCACATATAATCTGTAATATACCAGTAAATAAATTTTTAATTATTATAGGTTTTTAAAGATTAATTGCATGACTATTTATTATAAGTTTTTAGAATTACTGTAAATTTGATTTATATTTAGATTTTTTCCAAGATAAATGCTCTTGTGAAATGTTTTTGTGAAAATCATGTGTTATGTCATTGTGACATCCCGTACACTTCTATGGACACTCCTTACTATAGCTACAACATTAGCTATGGTTGCAGCAGTTATTACACCCAATTGGCTTATTGGAGCTCCGAGGAAGCCAGGTCTTAGGACAAAACAACATAGTGATTTTAATGAAAATGAATTTTTTTCTCCAACTTTAGGTAATAGTTTTATAGTTTTAATTTATTTATTTGTTATATAAGTTGAATGCGTAATTTGAAATCAAATATTTATTTTTACAGGTATTTATAATCGCTGCACCAAACTTCATAAGATTAATCAACTTTTTCCTGATAACTGTGCACCTTTTGTAACAAGTTTTGGAATGCATTCTGAAGAATTTCCTAATTTTTGGAAAGCGGCTCTTGTATTTTTTGCTTGTGGTTTAGCTTTGATGATTTTTACTGTTTTTACTTCTCTTCTGGGATGTTGTATTCGAAGTATAGTGAGAAAAAGTATTTTTACAATCTCAGGGACTATTCAAGCAATCGCTGGTAAGTAAAATATTAAAAATATATTAATATGAAAATATGTCTGCTATATTTTTATGAACTCTAAAATACATTTAACAGAAAAACAGTTCTTCACAGGAAAGCTTTATTAAGAATAATACTATTTTTGGCATTCCATAAGGCTATCACTGTTCTTTTCATAAAACTTTCCCGTGAAGAACTGTTTTTCTGTTAAATTTATCATATTAGAAAGAATGATGATGAATTATCTAAAATACATTATAGACACTTTTCTAGTTATGAGCATTTATATTTACAAACATGAAATATCATTTTCAAATTTCATGAAATTTCATAAATTCTTAGTAGTTTTAACTAATATGATAGCAAAATGCTCTAACAACCAATATAATATAAAATTACACAAACATGAAATATCATTTTCAAATTTCATGAAATTTCATAAATTCTTAGTAGTTTTAACCAATATGATAGCAAAATGGTCTAACAACCAATATAATATAAAATTACATAGTTAGTTAACATACTGTATTATGGCAGTATTTCAAGATGGCAGCAATTACACCAAAAAATCCTTGCTCTGTATTTGGGATTTTTCATTCAAATCTATGAAATAAGAAATTTTTAACTGATCCAATTGTGAAATATATTACAATATATAAAGTTACTTCAGTACTTTTGGAGCTAATCCCATCATACAATTAACAGGATTATCCAAGTGAATACATTTTTTTTAGTCCTAAAGATCCAGAATTGAATCTGTTTTGAATCCCTTGAAATATATATATATAGGTACTAGATGGCATAAAATAAGTTTGATTATGATATTGGTACTATATGAAATAAGAAATTTTTAACTGATCCAATTGTGAAATATATTACAATATATAAAGTTATTTCAGTACTTTTGGAGCTAATCCCATCTTAGAATTAACAGGATTAACCAAGTGAATACATTTTTTTTCGTCCTAAAGATCCAGAATTGAATCTGTTTTGAATCCCTTGAAATATATATATAGGTACTAGATGGCATAAAATAAGTTTGATTATGATATTGGTACTAGTTATATTCCTTCATGTTAAAAAGGTGCACTTTATTCAACTTTTAAACATTTGCTTCTTATAAATTTCTTGCAAAAGCAGGATAAGCTTTTGCAAGAAATTTATAAGCAAATGTTTTATCCTAGCTTACAAATCAAATTTTCAAAACATATTAGGTGCATTCGGCAATTCAGATCAATCTGACTAGTATCTGAATAAATCACGTGACTTCTGAGTTTCGTCTGACTCATCTGACTTGGCATTTGCCGAACGCATATGTCTGCTTCTCTACTGACAAACATGGCGGATGAAGTGATATAATACAAATTATTACACATATTACAATGCTTTACATGCATAGTAATATCGAATTAAAAAAATTTTATATGGACTAGTGGCTAATCATCCTCAATATAAATATCATTTATTGAAATAATTATTAATAAAACAAATATAAATTAACTACGACATTAATAAATAATAATTTCTTTATCAATTATTAATAATATAACAAAACAAGTTTAGGACGAAGCAACGTGAGCATACTTTTCAACCGATAAACACACACGAATTCTCGTATTAATAATGTCTACTTATGTAACGAGATATCTTTCCTTCAGTTATACGGTTTTGCTCCTCTGAATGTTAGTTAGAGTTGAAAAACTTCATCACTTTCATTCATTTTAATTTAGCATAAATATCTCATGGGCGCCGCCATGTTGCTCAGACCAATGTCAGAAACTACAGAGGTGACTGACGAAGGTCTGACTATCTGACTTCAGAACTCGTTAGTTGTCTGATTTGCCGAACATTGCGCTTCAGTCAGACATACGTCAGAATTCAATGCCGAACGATCATTGTTCAGATTTCTTAAGAATTCTGAATTGCCGAATACGCCTATTATATTTGCTTATAAAATCAGTCTCATAAACTGGAGCTTGTAATTTCCTTATTTTAAAAAATAGTGTTTATTCAACATTACTGCACTTTATATTACTTTTTAAAAATATATTTTATATTCTGAATTTTGATGGTTTGGGAATCTAATTTCCATTTATAAAAATTGCACTTATGAGAAATTAAGTTTTGAATTATGATTAAAATTTTTTAATGTATTCCTACTTTAAGTTGGGGATCTGTCTTTTCTGTGGTGTTTTTATGGTTCTAAACTATAAAATGTTTAAATTTACAATTATAAAATATATCATGATTAAACTTAATTGTTACATATTCTAAATAATGTTAGTGCTATTTTTTATAATTGTATTAATTGCTTTCATATATATATATATTGTTAATTCTACATTCTAGGATTATTTATATGTATAAAAGGTGAATCAATATATATATATATATATATGTACAGTAAGACCTCATTTAACACGGAGAATACATTCCAAAAAAATAAGTGTTAAACAAGGTCATCTTAACATGTAAATAATGAGAATAGGTGAAATGAGAGAATGAATAAAAAATATACGTACTTTTTTATTTTGTATTTCACATATTATTACTATTGTATTACATTAATTATAGACAATATTTTTATTGCTAATATTGATTTGTATTCATAAATCATTCATGAAAATCAAAAATATTCAAGTAAATAATTTATTTGTGATGAAGAAGGTTCTTCCTCATTTGATATTTTTTGTTTTTTCGTTAAGAATCATGTAACAAAAAAATCGTTTGCCTTTCCCTCTTTCATTCAGCAAACAACTGTCAAATTTCTTTATCAATTATTAATAATATAACAAAACAAGTTTAGGACGAAGCAACGTGAGCAGACTTTTCAACCGATAAACACACATGAGTTTAGCCCATTCAGAAGATTTTGATGATAACTTTATCCAAAATCTATGTTTTCTCAAACCTTTAATTATATAAATATATTAAATATGTATACCGATATATTAAAATATCGAAGTTTTAATTTTATTTGCTGTTACAGCTAACACATACGAGATAAATGATTGATATATAGATTCCTGGAAATCAAAGTTTAATCTGCTTTTTTTTCTTAATTTACATTGTTTTAAAAAGTTTAAAGTTCTTTTTAGGCAACGGACCCTTCTTTTTTTCAACCATTTTAAAAGATAATAGGTCATCGCTTGAAACTGCGAAATTAAAGTTGTTTCCATGGAAGGCGACATTTTGTAAAATGACGTCACTAAAACCTAGATCTTTCCTTGATAGTAGACACACTAATAGATATGGGTTGTGAAGAAAACCCGGATATTAGATATCAAGAACTTTAATATCCAGGTTATTTAGGCAAATGGACGTGTAGCATAAATATGTTGTGAAAATTATAGTATTTTAACTAAATATTGAATTGTTTAGAAAAGAATTCATAGTTCACCTGTAGAAAAGAAACACCTGTTTATTATGTCACTCTTGTAGTATTTAAACGAATACATATTTTTTATAATATTTTCGACTTACAAGTATAGTATCATTATAAATTATATGAAAATAACAATTGCTATAATAATTTAGTGAATATAAATCTTAAAACTTTCTTGTTCATTAAATTAAATTCTGGACTAAACAATTTTTTCTTGTTTTCAAGAATTCTTGATGTAACATATTTTTTTTAGAAGAAATTATATTAAATCATTATGCTACTCGGACTGGAAAAATTTTATCATCAAGGTAACTGTTTATTATATTTTTTAATAAATTTCCTCGACATTTCTCCAAAATAATTGTGGGATATGGCAAATGATTGAGATAACCATCTTATGTCCTGTTCATGTTTTTTTTTTTTAAAGAAAATTGAGTTCCACCCATTTGATTAGTATCCTTCAATGTTTTGGTCAATTCCATTACCAGGATTACCAGTTCGTAATAGATTTTTAATTGACATATCTCATATATTGAACTCCAACTGATATAGTAAAATTAAATCCATTAAAATTATGAAATTCGGTAATTTTTGTTGTTTTATCTCTTAAAAATACTGTATATAGATTATTAATAATACTTTTGAAAAATAATTTTCAAAATAAGTGCATTATTTTGAATTTAAATTATTCAGATCCGTACAGTTAAATTCAGATAATATAGTAAAATAAAATTTCAATTGTTTTCCAGATTTATTATGTTTTTCGTTATTTATCGAGCAGAATTAAAATACTGTTATAATTAAATTTAATTCGCTGTTTGTCATTTCATAAGATTCTATTATGCATAAACATAAGTAAAAATCCAATATTTGCGTAAACATAAAAAGATGAAATACAAAATCTGAAATTAAAAATTAAGAAACTAATATTTCAGAACTATTTACGAAAATATTAGTTTAACATTTATTTAATCTTATAATTTATTTATCAAAAGATGAAAAAATTTTCAGAATAGTTAAGCATATATAATTTTTATTATTATTCTAACAGATGTCGGACATTGTTCAAGTCATCGTAGAACCTAATAATAGAAGAAAAATTTTTAAATTCGTTGTATTCTTATTATGCGCAGTAGGTTTTATTTATCAATTTTATACTTTCATGTCCTTATATTTAACCTATCCTACAAGTTTAGAAATATTTGTGAAACCTATCCACGTCGAAAAACTTCCAAAACCTGTGATTACTGTTTGTGATAATAACAAGTAAGTATTGATTAATTATTGTTTAATTTCTTGTCCTATTTTGTTATTTATTGTAAAAATAATTAGTTTTATAGAATGAAATATCGTATAGCCAGACCATGTTAAAATAATTTTTCAGTTTTTACATTCTTAGGTTTTAATGAACTCATATGCAATCAATATTGTAAATCCTGGCATTAAATTATTAAATTAAATATCAAATTGAAACCATTATATTTAAAATATGATCCCATTAAGTAAGTATGTATGAAAACTTTATTACTCATGAATTAAATAATATTTGAATAGGTTGCTAATATCATTTGACTTTATTATGGCTATTATGTTTCTCTTATTAATTACAAGCAAAGATTAAAATTTATCTTTGCTTGTAGATTACTTTCCGAAAAAAAATGGAGGCTTATAAGATAGGAACAAGGATAGGACTCATTCTGCCTGTGTATATTCTCCACTAATAACTTTTGAAGTAATTAGCAGATTTTCATGAAATTCATTAATGATGTTCTGTCATTAAAGAATAAATCGATGCCGCATTCTTTAATCTTATAAGATCGTTTAATCTTAAAGGATATAATTTAATTTTTATCAAAATTTAGGTTTATATTATTGGCAATAGATGGAGCTAAGTGTTAACAGCACATCTTAATACTTAAGCACAATCTATTATCAACGATATAAACTAAAATTTTTATATACATACAGGCTATGCCATTGAAAATTATTTGTATATTTTAATTTCTGTACTTTTAATAAAGGAATAATAAAATAATAAAGGATATAAATAATTTTAATAAAGGAATAAAATATAATAAAGGAAATTTTGGAAAAGTAGGCGATTTTAGTTCTTTTTGGAACTTCATTTTATTGAAAATTATTATTATTCGCAAATATATCTTTTGCTTCTTAAATCAAATTTGAATTTTATCAGAACCTGGCGATTCCCTTTTTTTGCATATTTTACGCCCCCTTTCCAATCGGAGATTACTAAGGGAGGGGGCCACTTCCAACCACGAGTTTGCACCCACATCCGTGGAAGGGGGCAGGATGGTGAGAGACGGGGATCACCGGGCCGGGCTCAGTACCCCGAAAAAAAGCTGGGACCAGACCCGGGATGCGAATCCCTGCGAATTCCTTCTGCGTGGCACGCCGACAGCGTTACCACTCGGCCATCCGGCCGCCCCTAGCGAGTCCTTTGAATATACTCGATTTACATTTATCTGAATGATTTAGAATCACACTCCTTATTTAACACTGTAGTTTAGACATTGCCATCATGAGACATGCTCCATCATGAGTTTGCCACGTCCGTGATGGATTCCTTACAGGTTTTCCATCTCATTTACTTGCGCAAAATCTTCAAATACATCAAGTGGAAACTTATGAAATGCATACTAGAAATAGCACCTCGAGGTGATTTTTCGAGAGTTGACTATATTTGCAATTTTGTAACCTATTCATTATCTACAGGGGGTGAAATGTTCCAGGAGCGAAATGCCCTGGAGGCGAATTGTCGGAGGCGAAATGCAGGGGGCGAATTTTCCGTAAACCGATGATTCCACCTTCTTTCTGTTAAACCATTCTAAGTTAGTGATTGTAAGTGAGCACTGATGATGATTGCATAGCAATTGAAAGTACTACACAAATAAAGTTTTTATTGATTAATCTACTGCTATCTGTACTTAGATTTTAGCAATAATAATGTTGGAGTTATGAATAAATTTTATATATGAATTAAGTTTATAATTCTAGAAATGCCTGTACAATCATTATAAAATATAATACAGGAATACAATTAGAAACTAGAAGATTTTACAAAAGTTGAAAATGTTCTCAGAACCTTAGATTTTAAATTATTACTAAATGCTTACTGCGCAAATGAACAAAAATTCATTTTGTTCATTTGTGCTGTAAGCATTTAGGTACTAATTTAGGCTTTGGGAAATCTAGGATTGCATTTGTACAATCTTAGATCTCTAAAACCTGGAAAAAATTAAATTGTAAAAAATAATAAAATCCATTCATTTAATTTGCATTTGATATAATTTGCAATTTCATTTTTATAATATTTAATAAATCCATAAATTTATGATTTTTTTCATCTTCAGGCTCAAACACCTGTTTAATGTTTTCCATTAAAAAATTGCTCTAGGATGCAAGTTCATACAAAATCACTAAAAAATCTTCTTATACTATTACATTTGCTCACAAACAGGTCTTTAAAAATTGCTTTTTTCTTGCTTAATATTACCAAAATAAATATAATAATGTTTTCAGCTTTTTAAGCTCTCTTCATTACATTTTCCTTACAAATAAATTATAAACATACAAAAACAAACTTATAAAAAAGAAGAAGCTTTTTTAGAAGTCCATTTTTGTAAGTTTTTGTTCTGTTTTTTAAGGAGAAGATAATTCAAAAGGCATAAAAAGCTGAAAATAATAATATACTTATTTTGGTAACATTAAAAATAAGTATTATATCTGCTTCTGATAAAATGCTGATGTGGTTAAATTTTAATTGAAAATATTTCTTTTGAAAGTGATTAAGTAGTTTTATTATATTGAGTTGTAACATAAATAATTTTGACTGTATTAAAAATTTTTTATTCATTAAAAAAAATAGACTTACATTTAATCAGTTATATAATCAATTTTGACTGTATTAAAAAAAATTTTTATTCATTAAAAAAATAGGCTTACATTTAATCAGTTATATAACACCCTTGTTGTTAATGACATTTTTCCATTTATAGACAATTGATGAATGCTTTCTGAATAAAAATTTTTATCTTTCAATAAGGGTTGCAGAGTTGGATGACAAATGATCTGACTCCGGGCAGTTTAAAAATCCGACTCCACCCAAAAATTTCTACTCTGTAACCCAGAAATGCAGAGTCAGATGGCAAATGATCCGACTCTGTCTCCCTAAAATTTGTATGGTTTGACTCCGACTCCCAACTTCAGGCAGTTTAAAATTCCAACTCCTGACTCCGACTCTGCAACCCTGCTTTCAATACAAAAACGTCTTGAATGAAAGAATTGACTACTTCATTGTTATTGAATTTTTTCCCATTTAATGCATTTTGTAATGATCTAAACAGGTAATAATCGGTGATAAATGGTACAAGATCTGAAGAGTATGCTGGATGTGGTAATATTGACTATTTGAGCTCCAAAATTTTCTCCTGAATAATTAGTCTAAAGAGTCCCAAAATATGTAAAAATTACTGAACAATTTTATAATTTGTTTAAAAAATTTTTTATGCCTATGGACCTGAAAGAATCTTAATTTGACTCTGAATATAATATATAATATACTGGTAACCATTTTTCTGTATATTTTGAAAAATATCATTGTCACCATTATTCAGTAAATTTTGGAGCTTTAGTGGTCAGTATTACCACATTCAGCAAACTCTTCAGATCTTGTGCCATCTGATTATCACCTGTTTAGATCATTACAAAATGCATTAAATGGGAAAAAGTTCAATAACTATGAAGAAATCAGTTCTTTCATTGAAGACGTTTTTGTATTGAAAGATAAAAACTTTTATTCAGAAGGCATTAATTAATTATCTATAAAATGGGAAACTGTCATTAATAACAATAGTGATTATATAATTTATTAAATGCAAGTTTATTTTTTTTAATACAATCAAAATTATTTATGTTACAACTTAATATATTGTTATAATGTACTGTATTTCATAGATTTATTTTTGTTATTTGGAAGAAGAACATGTTCCTGATCATTATCATTATGAATTTTATAAATTTATGAATATATCATATTTAATTAAAAAGAATACAATATATATCAAATAAATGACCAACATCTATCTTGTTTAATTATTTTAATAGTTTTTGATTTATATTTTATTTGAAATGAATTTTTTAGAAAATCAAAATGCACACTAAAATTTATGATTAAAAATTTTAGGCATTAATCTGAATTTAACTAAAAATCTTGCTTTTTATGTCTATGACAAATTTATTTGAATTGTCATGTGTAGTACCTGTTTTATAGATATTATCATGAATTGTTTAGAGTATTCTTACTTCATCACTTATAAATAATAATTTTTAGAATTATTTTCTATAATACAGGGTGGAGCATTTTCAGTTTTCCATTTTTAAAATAACATAAAAACCACTACAATGGAATAAAATTTTATTTTACTATTTCACAACTTTGTATTTTGGGTTTATATTTCTTTTATTATTTGTGAAAAATAATGTCTTTCAAATGTGCATATTCATTGGGAATACATTGCACCATATGGTCTCGGAAGTTATGTATGACCCTTTCAATGATCTCATGTTTGATGTTGGCCATTTCTTGTCTGATTCTTTCCTTCAGTTCTTCAACATTTCTTACTCTCATGCTGAAAAGGCCTGTGTGCATTGTGGCTCCATCCTGTTGAAAGATTTTCCAGTTGACACTGATGTCTTTGCAGCTCAAGAATGGCAAAATCCTTCGCCATTTATGAATAACATTCCCTATTCACAGTGATTGGTTGGGCCACCAGCTGTTTCAAAAAATATGGACCAATTACTCCCATCAATTCTACATCACATCACACCACAAATTTTCATTGTACACTGGCCTTTTGTATATGTTTCTCAAGGTTTTTTTTTTTTTTGCTCAGTACTTAAAATTTTGTTTAAGTACTGAGCAAAAAACCATTCAAGTGAAAGTTAGCTATATCAGTCATCAGCAGGGAATTAATGAATTCAGAATTTCTCTCTAATCTATTAATAGTAAGTGGTATGCCTGTATAGATAGACCTTGTCATGTTCATTTAATTCTTGAATTTGAGTTTTATATGGGTGAAAGTAAAGGTATACTTAAGATCCTATGCATGCTCTTTCATGTGAACTGAAATTTTTGAGCATGACACCAGTGCTGAACACTACAAGTGCTGAAGCATAGCAACTTATAGCCACTGTTTTCAGGTGTTATCACTTTTATCTGTAAATATGGTTTATCTTGAACACTTCTAATAGCATGCCATTGTTTCACCAATTTGTTAATTATTTATCTTGAGGGAATTGGTTTGTGGCTATATTGGTCTCCAAACTCCTTCCTGAATATGCACTGCACTATGGAATTAGTTCAAATAAACTTCTCTACCACAAAATATACATTGCTGTATTGGCCAGTGCTCCATGACTATTATAAATCTATTTATGGCTGAAATCCAAAATCACAAAGTACTTGGCACAAGCCTACTTTGTTCCCGACCCATCCTGTAGCACTTATTCCAATCTAAAACTAAGTAGCTAAAAATGCTCTATCCTGTAAAATATTCTTATTTACAAAAACTATTACAACATAGCTATCATTCAGGAATTACAATTTATTTACATATATAAAATGATTAAAAGATTGATTATAATCATGATGCATCTAAAAAGATATATTTAATTTTGTGTGAGAGCAAGTATGTGACTGTCATTACATCAAAACTATTCTGTTGCTCCAAATGTATTTTGAAATAATGTTCAAAAATTGAAAATAAATCATTCTATAGACAAAAGAAACTTTTTGCAATTTGAAAATAACTGAAGTTTATTAGAAAAGGACAATTTCATACTACTACTATAGAATATATAATATTATCATCATAAAGAAAGTGTAGTAGTACTGAATAAACAAAATATTTTTTATTACCTGTTAGTTTGAATTTTTAATTCTCTAATAAACAAGTTGTTATTCTTAACAATGCACAAAACTTACAAAATGAATGGCCTTGATCCTCAATCTTTTTACAGACTTTTACTTATTTTCCAAGCTTTTTTGAATAGAATTTTTTTATAAATTTTTACTCTCTCCAGTATGGTGAAGATAGGCTTATGTATTTAATTTATCAGTTAGTAAAAATAAAAATATATTATTTAATATCCAAATAGTTTGAAAACACAATATTTTGAATTCATTTTGATATATTAGTAATATAAAATTTTATATATAACAGTGGGTGATCAGTTAACGAACAGTTCAGACTACAAACAAATCGGACAATAAACACTTTTGCAAAAGATTTTGATGTTCGGACAGTGAACACGTATTTGGATAACGAACACCTTACAGAACAAACTGTGGGAGCCGCAGACTGACAGAATGACAGGCTTAGGCCTTGTGCATTTGTGGACTTATGAGTAAGGATGGGAGAACAGTGGTTTTTCCCGATTAAAATGAACTTGAAGACAACTTAAAACAAATCAAAGATTTATTAAAGAAAGAAAGAGAGAGTTTTTACAGTTTTTTGGTCTTAGAATGGTATCCAAACCAGGTTGAAGTCAATAGGCTTGGGATTTCTACAACGACAATGCTGTTAATCATTTCCAAAAAATCCTGAAGAGAAAAAAGCAATTGACATTGAACAGATTCTTTAATGCCCCAGAAATGAAAAAAACATGATAAATAAAAATGCAAGACTATGTATGTATATATTATTGTTATTACATATAAGTAAATGTAGTAAGAAATTATATAATTTTTTATTTATATTTTTGGGTCTCCAGAATGGATTAATCAAATTCCCATAAAAATCTATAGTAAACTGATGATCAGTTAACAGTCAATTCGGGTAGCAAACATTGTCTTTGAACAGATTATATTTGTTAACTGATAACCCACTGTATTGTTGAAATTGATATTGTATTAAATGATAAATTTGCAAAGTCGCGGATTAGAATGAATGGAATAAAATTAATTCTAACTAAGCCTAATGGTTAGCGACTCTGCAAATTCCAGAGTTCTGCCTGAGCTCAGGTCTTTTTCTAAGTTCTAACTTAATACTAAATAATTACAAAACAATTTAACACAATGTAACGTCTAACTGACGAAACAAAACTAAATATCGGAACTTACACTGAAAGTGCCGATTAAGTGTTAGCAGTAAAACGAACAACAAAAAAACGATGTTAGAACTTACACTAATA